>JAVTVY010049739.1:0-22952 GCA_036873755.1 Hanleya hanleyi | reverse complement strand
TTAATAGGCTCATATTGGAGATAACGTGATAAGCCATGAATCCTAACCAAAGCGCTCAATGTTTCATAATTTCAGAACCACAGGGGAACGCCCTGGACTAGCGATCCGAGTTCGAATGATAGAACCTAGCCATGGATATTCATTTTCATCTTCATTGGTCCATTTGCGATTTATACGTCGTCATTCAAATAACATGAACGCATTCTGTGCCTTTCGTCGTGTAACCAAATCTAGACTTACAACTGCTTGCATTAACGCACAAAATTTATCATTGTTTTATAAACAGTGATCTGTAGACGTAGATTGCCTACAACTCTCAGATTCCCACACAACAAATAGGCCGAACGGTGTACACAAATTTAATGTCCCACCGAGTCTTGAATTATTATCGATGGATTCAAAATGCAGAATGCTAGCCATTACACAATGGAACCGTCACAAAATTTATTTGATCGTTACGTTGAAAGAGACATCTTATAAATAAATTACATAAAATCTTATTGTTCCTATCTTAGCCGATATCACAGTTGAAGTTGTTCTTGCTCAATATAATATGCGATAATTACAGTAACGTCAACCGAAAAGTGGTTCTATGGTGTAATGGTTAGCACTCTGGACTCTGAATCCAGCGATTCGAGTTCAAATCTCGGTAGAACCTAAACTTTTCTTAATAATGCAACCAACCATAAATATTTATCTTCACCTTCACCTGACCATTTTCACATAACATAATCTTGCGAATAACATGCGCCAATTAATGTCGCTCGTCGTGCAGCCAAATCTCATCTTACAAATAACTGCAATATTTTAAGCAAAATATCTCCCAAAATCTTGCAGTAGATTATAACTTGTCACTGCTTTGCAATTACATGACATAGCCACTTTCCGGCTTGTGTTACAGTCGTCACAGATGCTTCGGACATGCCTCAATTCGGAATGTACACCCCGAGAGCTACAAAATGACACCTCACACGACGCATTCGGACTAAGGATGGTGCATCTCTACACCAAACTCACCCTCACGCATCCACAAAATGTCCACTTTCGCTACTACTCGTACCGATGACGTCATCAATGACGTCACAGATGACGCGGACACCCCTCAAATCGGAATGTACACCCCGAGAACGACAAGATGACACCTTCCAGGACGCATTCGAACCGTGAATAGCCCATCTCGACCCCAAATACCTTCATGTACTGCCAGAAAATGTCCACTTTCGCTACTACTTGTACCGATGACGTCACCGATGACGTCACAGATGACGCGAACATCCCGCAAATCGGAATGTACACCCCGAGAACTACAAGATGACACCTTCGAGGACGCATTCGAACCGTGAATAGCCCATCTCGATCCCAAATACCTTCATGTACTGCCCGAAAATGTCCACTTTCGCTACTACTCGTACCGATGACGTCACCGATGACGTCACAGATGACGCGGACATCCCTCAAATCGGAATGTACACCCGAGAACTACAAGATGACACCTTCCAGGACGCATTCGAACCGTGAATAGCCCATCTAGACCCCAAATACCTTCATGTACTGCCCGAAAATGGCCACTTTCGCTACTACTCGTACCGATGACGTCACCGATGACGTCACAGATGACGCGAACATCCCTTAAATCGGAGTGTACACCCTGAGAACTACAAGATGACACCTTTCAGGACGTATTCGAACCGTGATTAGCCCATCTCGACCCCAAATAACTTCCTTCGCTGCTCCAAAATGGCCACTTTACTTACTACAACCAACTGCGCATGCGCAGATTAACGCGACATGCATTCAAAAACACACCATTCTGACTCTACCCCACACAAGCTTCACTTTGACACCTCACACGACCCATTCGAACCGTGATTAGCTCATCTCTAACCCAAACACACCCCTACATAGCACCCAAAATGCCTGTTTTCTATACTACGGCCAGACTGCGCATGCGCAGACTATTGAACACGGACGAACCATTAGTGTAGTCAAGTGCTCCTCCACGAGAGCTTCAAAATAAGACCTCACTCGACCCCATTGGACCATGAGTGGCCCACCTAGACTCCAACATGTCCACCCCGTATGGGCCTATACACCCATAGCCATGCAGTATAGGCCTATGGGCCTACCCAGGCCTCGGTGACTTTTTTCAAAAATTTCACCGACTCGCTCCGCAACACTTCCTATCGTGTTCTAAATGACGAGACGAGTAAAACGAGACCCCACAACCCTACCGCAAATGTATAGAAGTGGGTTTCCCAGTAGGATAAACATTGAACCTATACCCCAGTATGGGTCTATATGGGGCTCGGTGACTTTTTTTCAAAAATTTCACCGATTCGCACGGGGACACTTCCTATCATGTTCTAAATGACGAGACGAGTAAAACGAGACCCCACAACCCTACCGCAAATGTATAGAAGTACGTTTCCCAGGGGGCCAAACATTGATCCTATACCCTCAGTATGGGACTATATGGGGTTCGGTGACTTTTTTCAAAAATTTCACCGATTCGCACGGGGACACTTCCTATCATGTTCTAAATGACGAGACGAGTAAAACGAGACCCCACAACCCTACCGCAAATGTATAGAAGTACGTTTCCCAGGATGGTCCTATACCTCCCATACCCCATATAGGCATTTTCCCGTAATTTAGAATAAAGTCCGTATTCCGTATTTTTTCAGGAAAATTTTTACATACACCCACCCTGGAACTAGGGGGAGATAACTCTATTGATAGACAAGCCCCGTTAAGCCCGGCGACCTATATACCCCTCATACCCCATATAGGCATTTTCCCAGGTTTTTCGATAAAGTCCGTGTTCCGTATTTTTTTTTTCAGGAAAAATTTTACATGCACCCACCCAGCCATCAAATACCCCTTCACCTAGGCTTCACGTTGATACCTCACTCGACCCCATTCGACCATTAGGGGCTCCCCTAGATGCCAAAACGTCTATTTTCATACCCTTGGGCCACCGCGCATGCGCAGAATGCCGCTATTTCAACCCCACACCCAGTCCATTAGATGCTTCATGAATGCTTCACTTTGATACCTCACTCGACCCCATCGGTCCACTAGGGGCTCCCCTAGCTCCAAAAAGGCTATTTTCATACCCTTCGGCCACCGCGCATGCGCAGAATGCCGATATTTCAACCCCACACCCAGTCCATCAGATGCCCCTTCACATAAGCTTCACTTTGATACCTTACTCGACCCCATTGGTCCATTAGGGGCTCCCCTAGCTCCAACACGTCTATTTCCATACCCTTGGACCACCGCGCATGCGCAGAATGACCCTAATTCAACCCCACACCCAGTCCATTAGATGCCCCTTCATGGATGCTTCACTTTGATACCTCACTCGACCCCATCGGTCCACTAGGGGCTCCCCTAGCTCCAAAAAGGCTATTTTCATACCCTTCGGCCACCGCGCATGCGCAGAATGCCGATATTTCAACCCCACACCTAGCCCATTAGATGCCCCTTCACCTAAGCTTGGCCGCCAAGTGTCAGTGAGTACAAGATATGCATGGCCGCCAAGTGTGCTTTATTATCATTGTTCAAGCATAAAAATTTCTTATTAACAGACCTTGTCAACAACGATGTAATATGGCTATATTACATATATTCCAACGGTTTTTAAAAACCACCCAGCTGTTCCCAAAGGGGAGACTTCTAGCAAAGCACAACATAATTTAACACGAGAATCACACCCCTGTGTTCGTTCAAAATAAATGCCCCACTCTTATCAAAATAAATTCCCCTTGCATACCGGGATTATCTTGGCACTGTGTAATATTAAATTAATGGGTATTTTACATCTCCATGATGTTCAAATGAACATCCAAAATCAAAACGGGAATGAGACACGTACTCTGGAAACGACTTGAAATTCATTGGCTATTCCCAACTTTTATGAAATAAAATTTTTCCCCTCATACCGGGGTTTAAAAATTTTTATAAAATCCATTATACCCTTGGACTGTCATATTAAATTAATGAATGGGGAAAACCAAAATAAATCCTGTGTGTATATAGAGATTTAGCCCCTAGCTCCAAAAAGGCTATTTTCATACCCTTCGGTCACCGCGCATGCGCAGAAGGCCGATATTTCAACCCCACACCTAGCCCATTAGATGCCCCTTCACCTAAGCTTCACTTTGATACCTCACTCGACCCAATCGGACCATTTTATCTAGGGACTACTTTTTCTCCGCGGAAGCTTTTTCCCGAGACCGAATTACCGCCAAAACCACGGCCAAACCGCATCACCGCGGATGAATACATTTTTTTTTTTTTTTTGCCGGAACTTTTTTTTTTTCTATGCACTCATTGATCGCGGCCATCTTGTACCCACCTCCCACATGGCGGCCATCTTGTACCCACCTCCCACATGGCGGCCATCTTGTACCCACCTCCCACAATTTTGCACACCTCCCCAATAACCCCCCAATAACCCCCCAATGCCCATACACTTATGACGTCACACCAGGTTCTGCGCATGCGCAGAGGAGGGGTATTCTATCAATTCACGCTTTGTATACTACTCGCCAGTCACACTCTAGAATTGGGTGGAGAATGCCGGCCAATGACCACGAATATTTTAATCTTGTCGATTCGTGTCAATTCGCCTGTAGAGTGCCTCTTCGAAACTGTCCTACGAATCTCTTACGCATGTCGTAGGTTCCTTGTACGACAGCCATAAGCATTTAACAAGAATCATCAAGAATGAGTACGCATGCAGTACGATTCAATGAAGAACGCCCTACGCATCAACACGATAGCCCGCAAACCCACTACGAATGTCGATAATCTGATACGAATAGGTACGTATGCAGTACGATGTGAGTACGAATGCAGTACGAACCAGTTAGGCTGTTGAATTCTTGTCAGTATCGTAGTATGATAGTAGCTGTTAGCTGTCTTTATTTCAAGTCATAATTTCAGTTTTTAAGTGCAAAATCAAAATGAGAGAAAAGAGAAAAATGAAAACATTTTTTTTTTGGTGAGATTTGGAGTTTAGAACCCAAAAGCTGCCGTTCATTTAATCTGTGGTCTGACACTCTAACCATTCGGCCAAACAGCTGTTACAAACTCGGTCTGGAGGAATCATGTGCCGAATGGCGCTGAACTACAGTCGTACAGAGCATTCCATGCGTTTTGACATATTTCCAAATTATGAAAATATGACACCGTTCGCTAACCAAAACGATTTTTCAGTATCGTTTAGAATCAAACCCACCGAATTTGGAAATCTAAGACTCGTTTTTATTAAAAGTGTCATATTTTTCATATGAAGGGAATTCCCTCTAAGAATATCACCAAAAATTACAAAAACAAACAAATGTCTATTTTTGTCCCCCGCCGCAACGCGGCCGGGGAACTTTAAAATGGTTCTTGCTTTTATATGTCCGTGGATGTCCGTGCATGTCCGTGCATGTCTGTTCGAATGATTACTTCCTAACGCTTTGTTGGATTCTTCCGAAATTCGGCATACGCATTCCTTGTGACAAGACGCCAGTCGGTATCGCATTTCAGCAACATCTGCACTTACAGGTGGCGCCACTGGGTCAAAATGGATCTTGCTTCTTTGTGTCCGTGGATGTCAGTTACAAGCATAACTTCCAAACGCTTTCTTGGATTCTTCCGAAATTCGGCTTACGCATTCCTTGTGAGAAGACGCGATTGCGTACTGGATTTCAGTAACATTTGCCTGAAGGTGGCGCCTCTGAGTTTCTCTTCTTCTTTTCCGTTCCAGTTAAAATGGGTCTTGCTCTCTTTGTGTTTGTGGATGTCTATTCAAATTCTTTACAGACGATAACTTCCAAAAGCTTTGTCGGATTCCTTCGGAATTTAGCATATACACACCTTGTGACCAGACATGGGTTGCTATTGCGTTTCAGCAAGATCCACCTGAAGGTGGCGCCACTGGGTCTTGTTCCAAACTTCTGTGCATGTCCTTGGTTTTCATTCAAATTCTTCGCAAGCGATAACTTCCAAATGCTTTGTCTAATAATTAGGCATCCATAAATGCGTTTGTCATTTTTTCTTCTTTCTTCCGCTTCTCGCTGTTAGTTTTGAATTTCATGTCGCTTTAAATGAAGGACACCATTTTCTTAAATTTGCTGTCCAGTCCTTCTATTCCACATCATATGATTTACACTAAAGCTTTTGCAGGAACCATATCTTATTTCAGAAGTATAATATGAAATAGGGGATTTGGTTTTTGAATTTCGTGTCATCTTAAATGAAGGACATTTCCTTCAATTTTGCTATCAAATAATTGTAATCCACATCATATGATTTACCCTAAAGCTTTTGTACGAACCATATTTTATTTCAGATGTATAACATGAGATACCGAACCCGTTTTTTTTTTGGAATTTCGTGTCATCTTAAATGAAGGACAACACTTCCTTCAATTTTGCTATCAAATAATTGTATCTCACATCATATGATTTACCGAACCATTTATGTCCACACGTGTAACTTACTATATTAATTACAACTGAGTTCCTAAAATGTGGGTGCACACTGTGCATATGATCAATTTCCTGAATTGAACTGAATTTCACCTTGTGGTTTTTCGGACTGACAGATGATGGCATGCAGTTGTCAGTGTGGTTGTTTCATGTACAGGGAGCTTCCTATGGCTTTCATGTCAGCACACCTACCATTATCCTCAAGGAGAGCATGTCCCCATCCCCAGGGCGCCGAGCCGCACCCTCTATCTCCCAAACTAACCCTCGCTCGACCCTCATATATTGTGTTTGAGCATATATATCTCCAATATATCTTGGCAGAAGCTGAAATTTGTGTGTTGTCTGCAATATTGGGATAATTGCAACCCCAAAAGATTTCAATTTCAGGCACAGACCCATGTTTTTGTATTTGGTAAATATGTCCCTTGTCTATAGCTCTTGCTTGGAATTGTTTTTCGTGCCAATCCGCTTCTGGATGAAGCCACCTCCGGCCAAGTTAAAATTGCATCTCCAGACAATAACTTTTGAAAACCTTAAGGAATCTTTTCAAATTTGGTGCGGTGGTACCTTGCCTAAGATCTGGCTTGAGAATGTTTTTTTATGTTGATAGGGGGACCACCTGAAAGCTAAGTTAAGTGTTTCCAGACAATAACTTTTGAAAACCTGAACCGATTCATTCCAAATTTGGTGTGTAGGTACCTCGCCTCAATTTCTCGTTTGGCATTGTTTTTCATGCCGATGCACATATAGGTGGTGCCACCTGGGGGCGAATTTAAAATTCTGTTTCCGGACAATAACTTTTTAATACTTGAATGAATTCTTTCCAAGTTTGGTATACATGTACCTTACCTGAAGGTTTCACTTGGTATTGTTTTTTTTTTTGTCGATCTGCTCATAGGTGGCGCCACCTGTAGGCCAAGTTAACATTTTTTGTTTCCAATGTCAAGGGATCTTGCCTCAAGATCTCGGTTGGGATTATTTTTTTATGCCTATCTGCCTAAACATGGCGCTACCAGAGGGCCAAGGTAAAATTGCATTTCCGGACAGTAACTGTTGGACCTTAATGGATTCTTTTAAATTTGGTATGTGGGTACCTACCATCAAGGCATCTTATGGGGCCATGTTAATGATGTTTTTCCTAAGTTTTACGTTTTTACTTTCTTCACAAATAATGAATGTTTCCTTTACTAAAGATGCAAAAGGCATGCCTCCAATCGCGTTCGATCGACTGTATCTAGTTTCTTCAATATTTGGCATATGCATTCCTTGTGACAAGATGTTGATTGGTATTGCGTTCAGAAGGATCTGCCTGTGGGTGGCGCCGCTAGGATTCTTTCCGTTCTTTTGTGCTGCAAGAAATTACTGTGAAACGCTTTGAAATGTTGCTCGAAATTTGGTTTCCGGGCAATAACTTGAGAACTGCTCATCAAATTCTTCCCAAAATAGGCATGCATATACATTGTACCTGGCCATGAGATGTTGCTTGGGATTGCGTTATCCACTTCTGCTCAGAAAGTGACGCCACCTGATGACAAAATCTGAAATTTGTTTTTGGCCAATAACTTGAGAACTGCATGCTTATCGGATTCTTCTCAAATTTAGCATGCATGTACCATGCCAGGAGATGTTGCATGGGATTGCCTTTCACTCACTTGCACTTACAGGTGGCGCCATCTGGTGGCAAAATCCCAAATTTGTCTCAGGGTAATACCATGACCTAAGATGTCGCTTGAGATTGCATCTCGCCCACTTGCGCCTATAGGTGGCACCACCAGGTGTTAAAATCAAAATTTGTTTTCAGCCATTAACTTGAGTACTGCTCATCGGCATCTCCTCAAATTTAGCATGCAAGTATCATGCCAGGAGATGTTGCGTGGGATTGCCTTTCGCTCACTTTTACTTACAGGTGGGCCACCTGGTGGCGAAATACCAGATTTGTTTCCGGGTAATAACTTGAGAACCGCTCGTCATCTTCTTCTTAAATCTGGTATGAATATATCATGACATATGATCTCGCTTGGGATTGCGTTTCGCCCATCTGAAATTTGTTTCTGGCAATAATTTGACAACTGCTCAGCGGATTCTTCTCAAATTTGGTATTCATGTCACTTGGGATTGTGTTTCGCACACTTGTGCATACAAATCTAAATTTAGTTTCCGGGCAATAACCCCTTTTCAGAGCAAATCCATCATGTAAGACACATACAATAGGTGACTACATGTGGGGAACCATTCAACCAAGGAGTGAAAAGGGCCAAGTATATTGCACGCAAAGTGTTGCCGATTGAAGTTGTCTTAAATGACGGGTCTGCCCTTTTCAGATTCTTCCCAAAGTTCGTATGCTGATACACCATGTCATTTTTATGATCATTGGGATTGCATTCCGCTCACTTGCACCTACAGGTGGCGACACCTGGTGGCAAATTTAAAAGGAGGTGTTCGGATTGACCGTATTTTTTCCTTAGTGTGTTGCGTTTATAAACCGAAAATATAATTTCCTCTCGTTTACTTTAAAAGTTATTAGCTTGAGAGAAAAAATACTGAATTTTCATATTCTCAATTTTCACCGAGAAGAGATTTGTCAAAAAAATATTACGAGTATTAGAAAATAAGCATTTGTTTGTTTTTGCAATTTTTGGCGATATTCTTGAAAGGAATTCCCTTCATATATAAAATATGACACCTTTAACCAAAACGAGTCTTACATATCGAAATGCGGTGGGTTTGATCCAAAATGATACTGAAGAATCGTTTTGGTTAAAGGTGTCATATTTTCATGATATTGAAATATGCCAAAACGCTTGTAATGCTCTGAAAGGGTGTAGTTCACCGCCATTCGGCACATGATTCCTCATTTTGATAATTGTAACAGCTGCTTGGCCGAATGGTTACAGTGTCGGACTACAGATTAAAAGAAAACCAACATTTTGGTTCGAATCCCCAAATCCCCGAAAAAAAAATCTTCATTTTTTCCTTTTTCTCCCATCTTTATCATTTTGGACTTTAAAGTGAAATAAAGACAGCGAACCCCTAACGCACATAATCCCTTATTTTATTATAATTCGTCAATAGAATTGCACACAAACAACTCCACACACAGTCAGTATTTGAATATTCTGACGATCCAGCAGAGCAAAAAATTAATTGTTATACATATATAATTTCGTCTTAGGGCAGCGGAAAGTTGTAACTATGAATTGAAAAGTTATAAGGTTAAACTTGTCTTATATCAAGGCCTTTATTAAGGAAATGACCCTCAACAAGTGGTGACGCTTGCTTTCCCAATTGATTATGCATGTGCCAATATGTTCCAATGGCAACCGTATGAGAATATGAACCAGAATTTCCCATTTGACTGGCCTCGTCTGTCTGACAAAGAGTTGGGGAATACATGAGCATTACGTCACAATTTACCGGCCGGCTCGGAGCGAGACAATAGAGCGACTCTGAAGGGAAAAATATCCATCTAAAGCGAACACCTCCTTTGGTTTGCATAGAAAAGGTTGAGGATGCATTCAGCTTCTCGTCAAATTTGGCTTGCAGAGAATATGCCTTGAGATGTCACTTGGGGTCGCTTCTCAGTTACATAATTTCCATGCTTCACTGCATGTTAACTATATTACAGAAGCAAAAGAAACGTTCAGTCAATCGTTCTGAGTTGATTTTAAAACTTGGTAAGGCAGAAAGACCCTTCCGCATCCAACGCCTATGAAATAGCAGTTGCCTCCCTCATGTATATACCCCGAGACCAACAATGCTAAGAAATATTTCTGCCATTTCGTCGGGGGACTTAGCATCCTCTGGTTGCTTGTTTAATACTCGTAATATCTATTTGACAAATCTCTTGTCTCTTGGTGAAAATTCAGAATACGAAATTTCAGTATTTTCTCTCTCAAGCTAATAAATTTTGAAGTAAATACGGGGAAATTACAGTCTGATTAAAACTCAGACTTAATAACGGCTCCTCTATCGGACAGTCCCTATAACAAATCCGTCAGATGAACTCCGAATCAAATAGTCGCCCAATGAGACGCCTCGTAGTATAGCGTGTCTGTTTATCTCCTAATATCAACGTTGTTGTTTTAATCAGATTGGAGGAAATTATATTTTCGATAAATAAACGCAACACACCAAGGAAAGAATTAGTCAAACCGAACACCTCCCTTCGAACTGCGTTAACCCTACCAGGCCTGGGGGAGACCTCTCCCCCTACCAAACTTCTCATCTCATCTCCGGAACGACAAAAACCGGAGAGCGGACGCTCCGTGACCTTGTAGCTTATCATATTGGGGTCATTTTGAGCCTATTTGCAGGACCTCCCTAGCAGTCATGGGTAAATCCAAAATGGCGACCAAGTGGGGTACCTGAAGAGTGATGTTTTCGTCATTTCTCTGCTTTTTTTGCGAGTAAAAGTGAGCAAAAACTATTTTACTTCGCATCAGACTATTATTTACTAGGGAGATGGTATGGTAAGGCCTATACGTGGTTCGACTGAAATCGAAAAAAAAAATTCCTAAAAATAATTGTGTTTCAATGTTACGGCAAGAGAAAATGTATTTACACAATATGTGAAAGTTCTAGCTCGACTGTGTTATGATTATAGTTATGACATAAAACTGAAACCAGCAGCATGTGCTATCTCGTGAAAAAGGGGTCTAAATCGAATCGTAAAAACACAGACACAAAGGACCCCTTGGACCAAAACGCCATTTGATCTGGTGATGTGCGCTGGCATATCTCCACTGCTGAAAAATCTTTTTAGCCCAAGGGGTCCTTCGTGTCTAAATGTGTGTTTGAAGGACGCGATTTATACCCTTTTTCACGATTTCAATTTCATGTCCTAACTATAATCATAACGCAATCGAGCTAAAACTTTCACATTGTGTACATATATTTCTCTTGTTGTTAAATTAAAACAAAATCATTTTTAGAAATTTCATTTTTTTCGATTTCAACCGCACCACGTATAGGCCAAAATCCCGCCTTATCGTACCATCTCCTTTATCATGTAGCTTTCGCGAAGAAATGACATAATAAAAACATTGAAAAATCTGAGAAAAAGTTTGAGCCCCCTAGCTCAAAGGGGAAGAAAAATATTTAGGGGAGTGGGACGGAATGCCATTTTGATATTTTCCCTGATCCTTTGCATCGTGGATAATGCAAATACTCTCAAAATAACGCCAATAACATTCGCATAAAAATAAGTGTCAGGACTTCTCATCATTCCAGAGTTGCGGTGAAAATTTTGGTAAGGAGGTATGTGCCGGATAAATTGATTTCATGCGAGAACATTCTACTACACCGTAGCTTTGAAAAACAAAGTACGTTTGCAATGATCGGTTAGAGTGTGAGAGAACACAAGAATCACAGAATGAACAGCAAACCTTAGTATTGTATACCATATTTTATTTCCGTATATTATATAACGATAATTTAATTTGAATAGATAAACAATTCAGCAGAAAAAAAGTATATGCTGTTCCGGGCAGGTGTATCACATATTATATTACAGGTATGGAAAAATTGGATCACCTAGAATAGACTGGGTGCATTGTACTTTTTTTTACTGGCGGTCATGAAAGAATAAATATAAAGTTTGACCATTTTCAGTTAAATTAAAATCAGACCGAAATGTCGCTGAGCTATTAGATTTGAAAAGAATCCCGTCTGGTTTGTGTCCGCTGCCCTCTAAATTGAAATGTGACAAAGGTCAAATCGACTGAGCCGACCAGTCATGTCAAGCTTCAAGCCCCGCTCACAATAATCAAATTTGAAATGTTTTGTTTTTGACGGTCTCCGTGTAAGGAGGAAATTCTCGTTTCTTTGATTTAGGCGGGACGAGACTCCTTGCAGACTCAAGAATTTCTAATAACCGTTTGAAGCAGATTTCTCCTGGAAGTTATCAGAACAATGTCAGTCTGTTAACAATTACGGTGACAATAAACGGTTCCGTCAGGGATGGAGCCCAATAAACGGTTCCGTCAGGGATGGAGCCCAATAAACGGTTCCGTCAGGGATGGAGCCGGCCACCTATTGGTGGACAACCAGCACAGAGGCGTTACTTCAGTCCCACAAAAACGAAGCGACAGTTGGATCTTATTTTATTCAAACTGAACTATTTTAAACAACTCAATGGTAGTATATGTAGCAGTGTGACTATTCTTTAACATATACCCATGGTATATCAATACTCCTGTCCCAGATACAGAAACTCTATGACTGGGTGAATTTTCTCCCAATTTTGTCCACAATCCAATGGAAATGTCGAATTTCATTTTGAAACTAACGAAGTGCTTCGAAAACCAGGAGACATCATGATGCACTTTCTACAAAATACATTGCCACAGGGAACAACGTGCACTGCGAACAAAATTGTGTTGAAGCCATTTTGGCACCAGAATTGTGTTGAAAATAACACAAATTGTGTTGGAATCAACACTAATTTGTGTTGAACTGAACACAATTTTGTGTTGATATATGAAGTTTAACACAAAACCATGTTGATTTCAACACAAAACATTTTGTGTTGAAACCATTTTAGCACAAAATTGTGTTAAAACAACAAAAAATTTCGCAGTGTCTGATATATATATACCTTTATATATATATATATATGTAAGGCCACACCAACAATATGTTTTGTTTCACGGGCAGATTTTTTTTTCAAGATTGGTGGCGACAATAAAAATTGACATTTTAAGTTTTCCTCTTTCTTTCTTCGGCTAGACGAGTTTCCGCTCAACTGGTCCACTTTTATTTCTATTTTTATCGTCGCCTCCAATCTTGAAATAAAATAAAATCCAACCATGAAACAAAAAATTTAATTGGCGTGGCCTAATTACACAGACGAGTACTATAACATGTATGTCCATCATTTGTGGCAGTTAATACACACGGATTAAAACGCACTAAAATATACAATTTCAGAAAGACATTGAAAATCGTTGAGCAAATGTACTGAAGTTTTCATCTGTAAATTTATCATCACCAATAGCTTGAAGGGGAGCACAACCATTTGGATTAGAAAGACATTGGCAAGCAAGTATTCACGTATATAAGAAGCTGCCAAGAGAGTATCCATACAACCATAGAATAAACAGACCACCATATTAAACTAGAGGTAATTCATTTACTGGGACATAATTTGCTCTATTCTTTGGAGTACGACTTGTTCTCCACTAATACATCTTCATTTTATCAAGCTAATTTCCACGTCGCCACTCGAAACCATTTGAATTTCGAAATGTGCCATAGAAGAACGGTATTGATTGGTTGACCTATATACTGGGCCAACGCAATCACCATATTAGGCGGAATGATGCCGCCACTTGTGGATGCAGGAGCCTCGAAACACATTTGAAAGTGGGGGCTGAACTCTACATCAGCCATGTGAAATGCTGGACTGACGCTATCCAAGATAGGACTTTCAACATTGCGGTCTCAAAATGTGGGGAAGCTGAAGCCCATCCAGACCCCCCTGCTCCGCGGTTGCTGGGGTGATATCGCTCTACACAAAATCGGTGTGTAGGTTCTGATGGTTCGTAGGTGAAATTTACACTTTGGATTTTGAACAATGAAGGTGGCCAGATAATTCAAGGCAGGTTCGAAGTGGGAACGTAGAAATTAGCTTGATAAAATGAAGATGAACTAATACACACAAACAAAAAACCTAATAGTACCCACATCTGAAATACAGTTATAATGAAAGCATGGCAAAAGCGAAACAAATGCCCAATGGATTGTTCATGACAAACTATGGTAGAGAAAATGAACATTGAGAAACATACATAATTGGCTAGGCTGACAGCGATATATCAGCTAGAAAATATGCATACATTCACACCTTTTCTGTTGTTTTTTTTTTTTTTTCATTATTTGTTCAGTAGCTTTGAATAGTTTTTAATATATTTGAATTCTCCCAATCAAAGTTTTTTATTTTACAAAATATATAAATCAGACATAACGGGGCATAATTTTGAGCTCATAGCCGCAACATTCCATGCTATTATATTGATCAGAGCAATTGCCTCAACTAGTCCACTTTGGCAGGACCTGGAAAGCACACGTTTTTCTACCTTACATGAATTGTCAAAATTATTAATATGAGCAATATATCATGGTTTTGAAGGTTGCCATGGATACACGGCCCAGGCAGCCAATTCACCACGGCATGGTATTGTTCAACTTTTTAACATGGTATTATATCACTGCCACAAATGTTTTGCTGAAGCAGATTTCCTGTATGAAAGGTAGTAAGTCAGACAATTTGATTCAGGATCTCATGTACAACTAACATATTCTTATGTTCTTTCCCTTATTTTGTCTCAAAAATGTCAGGTTCCACTGATTCTATTCAGAATAAGGCTCATTAAACCCAATTGATCGTTTATCATCACTGCCCACCCTAAATTTTCTCGCCACTCTGGACATTTCATTTATTTTTCTGCGATGTCTAAAACATTTTTATTTAACTAAGTTGCAAGCCCGACAAGCATGGGAAGCCAGTCCAGGTCCCCGAGATTGACCATCGACCTAGTTTACTTTGCAAATGATATCAACAAAACCCTATACTAGCTGCATATAGTGTAGAACTAGTAAGCTGCAAGAGGACTTCACTTATGGGATTTATCATCTCTCAAAGATTCTCAATATTCATTGTCAAGTCAGCATTAGGAATTAGGTTGCCCTAGCATGCCTGCTAACTTCCAAGCTTGAACGGATATAAAACATATTTGCCTAATGTCCGGCACTTTTGCCAGTTCAACATATTCTCTATATATATGGTAGAACATCTTCCCACAGCTCTACACCATTCTAAATATCCTATCAAAGCTCCTCAATTGAATGTATTGATACATGTATATAGGATCTTAATTATTTCAAATGAATTTGGTAATCGATGAACCCATGTCATGAATATCAAGAAACCTTATGACCTGAAGCCATTATGTCAGCACATTTGCACTAATCCACTTGAAGTTGGGCAGGAGGATGATGGAATTACCGTCTCCATTTGAGTACAGGTTTTATATTGAAGGCCGGTCCATAGATCTACCCCATGTTATGGCTTCACACGGTCTAGCCCATGGCCACATCAAAAGATATTCGACCAGCATGGTGTGTTACAATTCGGGAGAGTCAATCAAGAAGCACTTACATTTGATGCTGCTTCAATCCACGTGGAAGCGCTTTCTTGACTGATACGACCGCAGCGACATATTCAATTGGTGGAACCTTCACAGGATACTAATTTATTAGTACCTGTACTTAAATACACTGGTTCTGTGTAGAACATGTCACATCTCAACCGGTACTTATATTTGCCAGTTCTGGATACATGTAGAACTTGTTCTAGCTCTCAGAAATAAATGTCAATTCACCAGAGTGGATAAGGAAGAAATACAAATATACGTATACATATATTAAAATATGTCAACATAAATGTTATGCACAGAATATACCATCACAATAATATCATTAATATACACATTCACAACGTATGCTTAACTTCAAATTTCATCGGAAGAGCCCAGTATGCAAACTCCTAGCATTAACACCATTTAGAGCTGGAGATTGGAAAATAAATGTGCGTGTATGAAATACAAGATGAAAGACTGGTCATCCATTATATGATTTATACACAGGCCTTTCGGCAGGCCACAACGAAGATAATATAGGGAGTATATAGGAATGTGATATAGTTACCAATTTGATATATTTATATGGGAAATATAGGAATGTGATATAGGTAACAATTACTGGTAACAATTTTATATATATATATTTTTTACATTTTTTTTAACTCTGAATTTAGCCATATGTTAACAGCATGTACATGTAGTTGAGAAAAAAAAACAACACTTGAACTCAATGAAGTAAGGTATTATATTGATCTTGACTCAGAGTGAGCGAGTGAATATGATTTAACTTCGCTTTCAACAATATTTCAGTCATGAAATTTGGGTCCTATTCCTTTTCACACTTGGAAACCCCATGGGTAGGGTCCTATTCCTTTCTACACCCGGGACCCCACAAGTGCCCGAGTTGGTCGCTTCTTATGACAAGCTGTCTGAGGAGCTGAGGCCTAGTCTTATCATCACCTGGGGGGTGAACAATGGCACCCAGAGTCAACCCCGAGAAGCCCATGGGGCTTGACTCCTACAGGTAACAGGTACCATCACCTGTGGGGTGAAACAACTATTTTTGGGGGCAAATATGGCAAAGCAATACAAGTACATGAGAGTGTATGCAACAGTGGGTAGATTTATAAATTTAAACCACCAGGCTTCATTCCACTGAGAAAGCTCATGCATACATGTAGGTCTGTTAAGAGACCTGTCGAGTCTGTCTAAGTTGATCCGCCAAGGGAAGTGATATTGTTAACTTTTGAATTATCTCCCATGGATTTAAAGTGGAGGCAGGAAGGGAAATTTCATGGATGTAAACTTCAACAGAAACTTCACAGTAGAAAGAAGGTCACAGTGCAACAGTTGGAGAGTCCTGCATCAATGTGTTTCCCAACTTCAATCTTTGACTAACACTATAATCGGAGATGATCCTCAGGCAATACTATCAACATCAATGGGTGTCTCCCTGCCTGATTTGCAGCTCATTAATCAAGTCACTCTCCTAGGAAATATTTTTGAATGATCATAACTGTGTAAATATAGATTAATTTATTTCGCTAGTCCAAGAAAGGAATATGCTATACATCTATGATAATCTTGGCAACTTCAGGTCAAGAAAACTCCAGTTGTCATCCATTAAAAACATTCCTAGGATGAAGAGATAGGAAAGGGACCCGATTAAAAAACT
Source organism: Hanleya hanleyi (assembly GCA_036873755.1). NCBI lineage: Eukaryota > Metazoa > Mollusca > Polyplacophora > Lepidopleurida > Hanleyidae > Hanleya > Hanleya hanleyi. The sequence goes on along the minus strand of JAVTVY010049739.1, from coordinate 5,652 downwards.
GCGAATCCGGATGGGATTCAACATCGCTTTCAACAATATTTCTGTCATATCACAATGTTTGTGTCCTATTATTTTGCCCTCCCAGGACCCCACAGTTGCCCCAGTGTTAGTCGCCTCTTATGACACGCCATCTCAGGAGCTGAAAGCCTATACTTACGATGTGCACGACACCTCAGGTTATTAAACCCCGGGGCCCCATAGAGCATCATCAGGCAGGCAGCCATGCATCAAAGCCCTTGCCACTGCTACATTTATTAACTTGAATTAAAGTGCTTATGGTGCGGAAGTCATGTTCAAGAGCATCGCCAGAACCAAAAACACGTTATTTTCCTATCTTGATCGACACATGAGCAAATTCTCCATCAGTAAGCATATGAAACCCACCTCTTTTAAAAAATCCTGGTGACATACATATGTGTTACACATGTTAATGAGTGAGTGAGAGAATAGAATTTAACATCGCTTTCAACAATATTTCAGCTATATCACGATGAACCAACTAAGCACCGCCCAGGCAGCTGTGTTCTTTGAAATCTTTGAAGCAGCATGGACCAGACAGCCTCCATCCACCCTATAAAACACCGAGGACAGCGCACAAAACACAGACAGGACGCTTACATGGTGCAATAAAGACAAGTGATATTATAGTGCTAGACATCACATTATCAAATTCCTGTTGCTTCTCAGCAAAATGCATTGAAGCAACAGGAGCCTGAACCCACCCGCTACACATGTTAATGTATGACCATACTTGAGCGAATTATTAGTGCCAGGCTTAAGTTGTAGATTTCACCCCACTGATTTGTTTGAATTCGCATTTTTATATCCCATTTGCTTTGACTCAACTTGTTAAGAGACACACCATTGTAATTTCTGCCTGTAGCTTCAAAGAGCTTGTCTTCCAGCATTTTCCCCACATCAAATCGTCCTTCTTTGTCATATACGGAGATCCCATGAAGGTCGCGTATGATCACAATTGAATGCGATCTGTTCATTGGCTGTCATTTTAAATGGACAGTTCGAGGACTAGCTGTACAGTGCATGCAGGGCTAGTACACATACAATGTATACAGACCTGCATTAAGTATGTAGGATCGGTTATGAATGGTGTACATTATAGTTTTCCCGATAATTAGTACTTCAATTGTGATTATGGACTTAACACTACATATGAGGGTGAGTCAGTATGATATGATGTCACTTTCAACAACGTTTCAGTCATATCACGATATGTGGGTCCTATTACGTTTCATACCCACTATATATATATCATTTACCCTTTCAGCGCAATTCTGGCCATATGTACATTAGATGACAAGTGGTGGTCTGGTGACATTTGGTGGAAACTAAGCAAAACTAAAGTGGGCTTCAAGAAAGACACACAAAAGTTTGCGTTAAAATAATATCAAAATAAAACTAATTAACTATGGAACTATGAAAATGCAAAATCTGAGATGAATGAACAATCCAAAATGATTGTGAACCTATAATTAGATATTTCTAAAATGGCAGTTCAGGGCTGAAAATTACACCATATAATAGTGAAGGAGGTACGCTGTCAGTCACACAACTTTGCATGTTCATTTTACATTAGCATGTTGATAATATTGAATCTTATCCCAAGACGAGCATCAAGAAATAGTGGGTTGATCAGATGCATTTCCATATCATCACTGATCAAATCAGCATTTATCAAATGAGATCTCATAGCATGATTAATCAATGTGATTCCATAACAGGATTGATCAAATGTGGTCCCATATCATCCTTGATCAAATGTGGTCCCATATCATCAATGATCAATTGTGGTCCCATATCATCAATGATCAAATGTGGTCCATATCATCAATGATCAAATGTGGTCCATATCATCAATGATCAAATGTGGTCCCATATCAACATTGATCAAACTTCCTGATCATGTTACATGTTGGTATCACACTGTCTGCTCAAACTACCATGCAGTATATCAATACACTCAGTTGCCCTGGCCAGTATGGATGCAACAGTTAATATATTAGGAAACGATCATTAAAGGACCATACTATTTCCTTCCAAAGGGAGTCAAGGTTGTAGATGAATCTTAAGACTGTACATTCACTATCCGACAAGCAGAAAAAAAACACAAGCAATAAATGTACAGATTTCTTAACAATGTTTAAAATGACCATGATGCAATCTTCACCAGCACATGTAAAGGATGGATTGACCAATAGAAGGCAGTTTAACAGAATTCAGTTCATGTCCATCCAATCCAATGCCATTGTTTAAAATGAGTCTCGTGTAATATTCACCTGTACATTGCCTGTGCAAGGCTGGATTGACGAATAGGAGACAGTTTAACTAAATACAGTACAATCATCAACCGAACCATCCAATCAACATGCACGTTTCATCCACAATGTTGAAAAAGCTGCACATAGGGATGTGCTGTATATATACGTCAGGAGCTAATATATCTAAATTCAGCAGAGACCTAACCAATCAGCATGCACATTTACTCTCACTGCTGGCCTCATCGGCTACGAGTCGTCCGCTTTGTGAGCGGTGACCGTTCCTGGCAGGTAATTCCTTCTTGTCAATACATTGTTCCATTCGGTGCATCACCATATCGAGAAGACATTCTACAGCTTTCGCCACATTCTGACCCGTTGCAGCGCTCGTCTCGTAGTAAGAGAATCTGAGGAAAACAAACAGATCAATATAATAATATAACATCAATATTTGATCGATAGTCAAACCTATCAATAACCCAGGACAGACTATTCAAGGGAGGTAACTCCTCTTCACTGGAGATATCCTAATATTCCATATTGATGCTTATATGAACGTCAACAAACTAATCCCCTTGCTATGCTCTAAAGCAATGATAATGTGTTCTATGGATGAGGAGGGTGGCGCTCAGCGGCGCTTTCAAAACCACTATCCATATAAAATGTCTTCCAGAATTTTTTTTTATAAGGTTGCCCATTGTTCATAATAACATAACATTGAAGATAATGTTGAATTTGGTCAACAAAACTGCATGTCAAGGAGGTCAGGAGAGTTAACAATCCTAGTCTGTTTCCCTTTCCAACAAATTACACCATTTATTCTGTAAATGTTACCAACCCTTGTTTCATAGTGAGTTACCCACCCTTGTTTCATGGTGAGTTACCCAACCCTTGTTTCATGGTGAGTTACCCACCCGTGTTTCATGGGGAGTTACCCAACCCTTGTTTCATGGGGAGTTAGCCACCCTTGTTTCATGGGAAGTTACCCATCCTTGTTTCGTGGTGAGTTACCCACCCTTGTTTCGTGGGGAGTTACTCACCCTTGTTTCATGTTGAGTTTCCCACCCTTGTTTTCCAGCGAGTTGTCCACTCTTAACTCTCGGTGAGTTACTCACCCTTGTTTCCTAGTAAATTACACACCGTTGTTTCCCAGCGAGTTACTCACCCTTGTTTCTCCGCGAGTTCTCTGGCACGTTCCTCAGTGACCATTCTCTGGTCCTCTAGATCAGCCTTGTTTCCACAAAGCACGATGTCTGGATTCTCGCAGTAAGCATGAGTCTGCAACTGGCCAATCCAGTTCCTTATGTTGACAAATGACTGCTCATTGGTCAGATCAAACAACAGCAGGAAGCCCATGGCATCACGGAAAAAGGCTGTCGTGAGGCTTCGAAATCTGAGAAAATTGAGAGACTTCTATTAAGAATAAGACAAAACAGATAGAATCATCCCATCCTGTAGTATTATTGCTATAGGACCATGATGTTTTGAGGTCTGAAGAATTGTCAGTTAGGACACGTTAAATGTCCACTTAACGATGTCTTAGTACTTGGTCAAATTAGAAAACATGAGATTGATCTAATCAAAACCCCTTGGCTTTCCCCAAGTGATTGAGACCCATGTGTAGTGTGAGATAATACTATGTGGGATGATCAAGCTAAAGGTAATTTAAAATTTGCAGTGTATATGAATGTATCAACAGATCAGTGTATGGAGTATAGAACTAAGCATACTAAATATTACAGTTCTGCAGATATAGTTTGTTACATTCAAGCAGACAGAAATAGAAATTAATATATTTGTAAAGGGGTATGAAATTCTGTAAAATATGGGCTGAGGGAAGCCACTTTCGATAGGCATCTGACTTAGCACTAGATAAATAAATGCGGCAACGGATGTACGGACGGACGGACATACATGGCGACAACAATACCCCGAGGCCAAAATGGTCGAGGGGTAAAAAACATTGAATGTAGTTGAAACATGTTGAATTTCCCATTATACTCATTCATAAGCATTGCAAATTGAATGAGGAATCGTGATAACCATACTGTGAAAATGGCCTCCTCAAACATGTTGAATAGCAGTCCGGAATTGTAGAATAGTACTTTCAAGAATTTGAAAGTAGAGTGGGAGCAAAGACGAGAGAGAGAGAGGGGGGGGGGGGCATGAATAATTCCCTTATCAAAACCAATAACTTCTACAAATTGTTTGTTCTGAAATTGGTAGCAATTGTTCCTGTATTACATGTATCGACTTGTGTCAAAAAGCCGGTAAACTAAATTGATGAATCCTCCAGCCAGTTGCTGTTTTTCTGGTTGCCATGGTTGTGTGTACGTACCTTTCTTGACCAGCGGTGTCCCACAGTTGTAGATGTATTCTCTGACTCCTGCCCACAGACCCGTCAGCACCGGGTACTCTGTGCACCTGTATAAACCATTAAAATAGCGGTTCATTATAATCACCATAGTAGTCCCCTTTTGTATACTCTCTGGCTCTAGCATAACATGAAATGGGGCAGGTGCATCTAAGTGTCCTCAATCCCATGATGGCCAATCATTTGCCTTTGTGGCATGTGACCAAAATTCCTAGTAGTCCTGGTTCCCACATCTTGGGGATTTCAAAATTCCAGACCTTTTCCAAGACCTGTATGAAGTGATTTTCCAGATTCAATGGATACAGTTTTTTATTTGAAAGTAAATCCAAGTTTTCTTTCATTCTATGAAAAAGAAATTAAATGAAATGTTTGAAAAGTGTTCTAGTTCTGGAACACAGTTTTATCAAACTGTAGTAACTTATGAAGTGAATGACAATTCACACAAACGGACGAACCCACGAGGAGACGAATGGACTGGTGCCCTTAAATACAATACCAGAAGTCAACTTCTTGACATGCGCAGTAACTAGCTCTGCAAAAGTGCTGACGTAATACGCATTTTACCAACCAAACCAGTTTATGTGTATTTTGAGCAAGGCCATCCATTTGCGATGGCCATGACATCCACACTTCCAGAGGTTTTGACTTTTGACAAAAATAAATCTCTCAAGCAGGACAAGCACCCGGAGACTTTTCGATTGCATGAATTATGGATGGATGCTATTTTCCCGACCCCAAGAATGAAATTCAAGGACTTTTCAAGGCCGTGAACAGCTTTTTGCATTTTCTCGACTTTTCCTGGTACTCCCGACTGCGTGGGAACCATGCTTATATGGCATGCATGCACATCACGTTATATTTCTGAATTTTAGTATGTATTTTGAATTTTAGTTGCAAGAAAATGAATGTTGATTGGTTATCAAAGTTGGTTATGTAATATAAACAACTGCCCACGTTCACGACTAAACATCAAGTAAAATTAAGTTTTATGAGGAGTATAATTTA
>JAVTVY010049738.1:0-24539 GCA_036873755.1 Hanleya hanleyi | reverse complement strand
TCAATGACCAACCTACGGCCTTCACATTAAATGTAGCATTTGGGTACATCATATGCCATAAGATGACGGGTGAATTGCGCTATTTCTATTCCAGTGCCATCCACCCAGTGTACGACCAACCGTTTACCATCATTGACCGGAGGTCACTAGAGATGGTGCTGGACCAAGTGGAACAATTGGATGTCTTGGGATGGGCCCAACAACAACGACCCAACACCAAGTGGACAGTGAAGAGGGTGACCAATGTTACGTTTTTCCTTACCAAGGTGATCCACCACTGCCATCGGTTGAATGCGTCACTCGTGCACTGATGAATACCATAACATGTCGTACATACTCTCTATGTCTACATGCTGACCATTGACTTGAGCTCAGTAAACACTTGTACCTAATGTGACGGTGCGTTAAATAATAAAACATGGTGTTTGATATTTCAATTTGTTTTGCTGTGAACATACTAAACATACCCAGGGCGGCTCCCCCAGCCTGGGTATGATGTAAAATTGGGGATAATAAACTGTATGAACATTGCTGAACTTGTTGTTATTCACATCACCCCATTGACTTGATAGGCAGGTCCCAATAAGCCCGGGGACCAATATTAGTCCTTTTGGCTAGAGGTGATAGGGGTTTTCCCTAGTTTAGGGGTAAAGTCCGTGTTCCGTTTTTTTTCAGGAAAATTTTTACATGCATCCACCCATGACTGGATGCCCCTTCGCCTAGGCTTCACATGGATACCTCATACAACTCCATCGGCCCATTAGAAACCCCGCTCGATCCCAAAACGTCTATTTTCATACCCTTGGGCCACCGCGCATGCGCAGAATGCCGATATTTCAACCCCACACCCAGCCCATCAGATGCCCCCTCACATAAGCTTCACTTTGATACCTCACTCGACCCCATCGGACCATGCAGCTTTTTTCCGCGACCGCATCACCGCCAGGACCGCATCACCGCGGAGGAATACATCCCCTTTTCCACAACATTCAAGATGGCCGCCCACACCGCCTCAAAAATTCAAGATGGCGGCCAAACTCTGGCAGTTCGAGTTGTCTCCCTTGCGTCCAGAGTGTACAGATGGCGCCACTAGTTCCTCCTCAATCCTCCTCATGACGTCACTACATCCGGGTGAAATGTTACTTAGTTTCCACTTTATACACTACTAATATATCAACAGCATATGGGTATTCCAATGGGTACTAATTGTGCACCCCTGTTGGCTGACCTATATCTGTTCTCTTATGAATATGACAATATTCAGGCGCTTTCATAAACCGATCCATTCAACGCCCGTTCCTTCTCATTCACCAAACGCTATATAGACTACCTTCTCGCTGTGGATAATCGCTATATAAACGACGCAGCGAAGGATATATATCCACCTTCAATGGATTTGAAGGAAACTACAGATAGCCCTACAGGCACACCATATCTAGATCTATATCTCTATAAAAATGAAGCGGGCATTCTCTCTGGTCGACTTTATGACAGAAGAGATGATTACAATTTCCTGGATTTATCTCGTTCTAAACAGAACAGCGTAAGATAAAAAAAATTGAAACTATCTCACTAGCTGATTTTATGACTTTATGTAAATTGTACGAGAGACCGAAGACGATATGATAGCATTCGCGGATATATCCACTGATATCCTGACTCAGATACAAAGATCGAGTGATGTGGTATGGAAAATATCCTTGCGAACGGACCTGCTGAAAATGGGTAAGCTTGCAAGCCTGGGGTCTAAACGATCTCTCATATTAGGAAAAGACAACATGCTCACACACTTCAAACATCCAGGAAGTTATCCAAGGACTTAATGTGATTTTATTACGTTCATTAAATACCATTGTGCAAAATGTATGATTCAGCGTAGCAGATCATACAAAGTTTGCGCAAACTTTTTCAAGTTCATACCCTAGTTAACGTAAAATAATTCACAGTCAATCATTAAAATTAAAATAATTAAATAAAAGAAGAAATTAAATGTGAGACGAACAAATTCTTCGGTTTAATTCTTGTATCATTGAAAAAACATTAATGAATACATTAAAAGTTTTCGTAACGCCTAGCAACGTCTCGGTGCACGCGCACCTCACGCGATACCGCGCTTCAAACAGTTCGACAGTTTGCAGCATATGAGTTGTGTATTGAGACAAACATCTCAGTCGGGGCTAATTATTTGAAAACTGAAAGCCACAGTGGCTGAATAACGAAAACGAATTAGATATGAAACCAAAAGAGGATAACTTGCTGAGTTGAGTTGTGCAGCAATGGGGATTAGTCGAGGCTAGGATGTTCCACTCGGATCCGGTCCTGGTAATGATAGGGCTTAGTTGGGGAGGTACGACAACTGCAGGCACCAGACTGCGCGATGGATATTCATGTGTGTTTCGCTGTGTTTTTTTTTATCTGAGAAACATTCCCTGTTGTAGCTTCTGACGGAGCTTTCGTTCATGTGTCCGCTCATATATATTATGCGACGAAGCTCGAATCTTGCATCATTCATCGCTTGAATACCAGAGTATGCGGGGTACGAGCACTTGGCGTTGTGTGAGACAGGACAAAGGATAGATATTTTTCTGTTATGGCTGCTCGAATTTATGTGCTATTACTGTTGTAAGAAAATGTTATGTCGATTAAGAACGCGAGAAATTGCATAGGGAGACGACTGGCTATTGAGTCCCCGATTAAGATTGACAATTCGAAAAACATATTTAAAGTGATCGTAAGCTCTCAGGTAAAGTTTCCATCAAATGAAAGACCATTGCAAACTGTGTGGGAAAATATTTATTGTAATTTTTTACGATTTTATTACACAGAGTAAGCTGCAAATAAAGCATGGTATTCTATGGTGGTCTGTTGAAATCATATTTAGGTCCAGTGACGTCACACTGCCTTAATACATATATTTCAAACTTTGTATGCACATTCCAATGCTTGATTCAAGCTTAAGGTGTGTATACTTTGAGTTTCAACACAGACTCACTGTTCCAATGTGCATGTTTCACCAAAATCTGGGAAATTAAATGCAAGATTCAAATGGACTTGACACTTATGAGTTACGATCTCCCAGATTTTGGTGAAACATGCACATTGGAACAGTGAACTGCCTGATCTCCGCCTTTTATACACATCAGACCATGTACATGTAACGTCTAGTTGCCCGTATGAAATGCCACACTTTCCCGCAGCGCCATCTGCACTATCCAGTCAAAGATAACTCACATCATTGTACAAGTTAGGAACGATAACTCCAATCGTTATCACCAAGCAGACTTTGGGGAATTCCCGACTTCTAGTTACACTTTCGTTACTGCTGATCATATCGCCGTATATTGTTTACACAGTTTCTCTGTAAACGGGAACATCATGCAGTGATCTCCGTTGATATCACAGACCAAGAATGGACACAAATACTGGACGGTAAGTTCATTCAGTTATATACCCGTTGTAAACCCGTATTTTATGTTGAGTGTTGTGGCGTCATGTAGACCCCTATTTCCGTCCATTTCCGGGTTAGCGTGCACACTTCGCTTCAGACTTGCACTCCGGCTGGGGCTCGTGTTTAGTCCTGATTTAACGTTTAGGGGATACCAATATTCGTTACACACTGAATCCATTCAGTTTCGTATTTCAAGAGCACAGTCCTTGAATATCATTTTCATTGAACCACAATCGTCACCTTGGCACCCCTTACAATCCCAACTACGGGAATTCCCCTAATAAATTGATCACCGGAAGTGATATTTGAGGTATTAAATGAGGGGTGATCGATTTATTGCAACTGAGCGGAAGCTGTGATTCGCGGAAAACGGAGAAATGAAAGTTTGAATCATCAAGTGCCCAGTTTCCGATACTACCATTTGTCCGGGACAGTACAAGTGATTTGTTTCAAATTATAGGTTACTATTAAAAGTTGGGTGTGATTATTTATTTTCAACCAGTGTATTCATTAGTTTTCAGTTGTTAATTTTAAGTAGTCTTATCAAGTAGCCAATTGGAAATATTGGAATTAAACAGTCCAGGCAAATACATTATTCTGTTTGACCTTAGTGCCGTTATTTATAAATGTGTACCATTAAACTCTGTTTGAAAACTGCGGCAAGATCACTTGTTATTTTTGACTTAATTCTGGTCGATTGCCAGATTCATGTGTGGTGATTGCACCTTCACGCGATTTGACAAATATTAAATGGGAGACAACTCTTGGGACCAAAACGCTCTCACGACTGTCAACCTGTGACCATCTCGGTCATCTATACGCGGTAAGACTCTATCTTATGGATGGCGAAGTGTACGCAAATGTCACGACTGTATGACCACTGCGTGGATGTGTTCACTTGCACCATTACGGAATTCTTTAACTTTTCGCTTTATTTAATTGCAATCATTTATGTTTCGGAATCTTCTACTTTTTAACGAATAAAATGATATAAAATTTATGCATGTACCTTCCCTGTCGTTTTCCGTAAAAGGGTTCGCTAATGCGATCGAAATCAAGTAATTTTCAGCGCTTAGGATGGAGCTGTCCTTCGCCAGACGCTTTTTGTCCACCGTGAGACGGAGACTATCGTGTGTCCGTCTGGGGACGGCTGTGTTAAAATGTTGTATTTGTTCAAATACGAATGCGGATTTTGGACATAACAGTTCTCTGGTGAATAAAATGCACGATTACATGAAAGTCTTCAATATTCCACCATCCAAGAGATGACAGTCCTGGAGAATGACAGACTCATGGAATTATAGCCCTCAGGAATGATAGTCCCAGGTAATGAGCCTTGTTTCAATATCCTGGTAGGTCCATCCCATAAATCATAGTCCACATGAATTACACCCTAGGAATGACAGTCCCCAGGAATGACAGTCCGCAGGAATGACAGTCCACAGGAATGACAATCCCCAGGAACCATAGTCCACAGGAATCAGTCAATCGGTAATGATAGACCTCAAGGACGATAGTCGCCACATGAATGTTAGCCCCAGGAATGACAGTCCCCAGAATTCATAATCCTCAGGAAAGATATTCCTCGGGAATGACAGGTTCTTCGAATTTTAGGCCCCAGGAATAATAGTCCCATCATTGACAGTCCCCAGAAATGTCAGTCATCAGGAATGATAGTCCGCTGGAATGACAATCCCCAGGAATCAAAGTCCACAGGAATCATAGTCTCCAGGAAACTGTGACCATAATCCCCAGGAATGATAATTAAGGAATGACAGTCCCCAGGAATGACATTCCACTGGAATTATAGTCCCCAGGAATAAAATCGTCCAAGAATGACAGTCACCAAGAATGACAGTCACCAAGAATGGTAGCCCCAGGAATGGTAGACCCAGAATTGACAGTTACCAGGACTGATAATCCCAAGGAAAGACAGTCTCATGGATAGTGCCCAGGAATAATAGTCTCCAGTAATGACAGTCCCCTGGAATTATAGCGCTCAGGAGTCCACAGGGATTACAGTCCCCAGGAATGATAACCAGCAGCAATGACATCCCCTAGGAATGCTAGTTCCCAGGACTTACTGTCCCCGGTAATGGAGCATCAGGAATGACAGTCCTCAGAAATGATAGCCCCCAGTATTCATAGTCCCCAGGAATGGCGGTCCCCTGGAATTATTGTCTCTATGAATATATAGTCGCCAAGAAAGACAGTCCCCAAGAATGGTAGTCCCAGGAATAACAGTCCTCAGGAATGGTAGCCTCTGGAATGACAGTCCCCAGAAAGGAGACAACAGGACTCATAATCCTCAGGAGCATAGCGTCCAGGAATGACAGTCCCCAGGAGTGGTAGTTCCCAGGACGGACATTCCCCAGTAATTCTAGCTTCAGCAATGACAGTCCACTGGAATTATAGTCCCCAAGAAGAAAATCCCCCAAGAATGACAGTCACCAAGAATGGTAGCCCCAGGAGTGACAGTCCCCAGGAATGGTAGACCCAGGATTGATAGTTCTCAGGACTGATAGTCCCCAGGAAAGACAGTCTCATGGATAGTCCCCGGGAATAATAGTCTCCAGTAATGACAGCACCCAGGTATGATAGTCCCCCGGAATGACAGTCTCCAGATATTATAGTCCCCAGAAATGATAATCCCCAGGAATAACCATCCTCGGGTATGACAGTCCCCAGGAATGACAGTCTCCTGGAATTATAGTCCCCAGGAATGACAGCCGCCAGGAATCATAGTCCCCACTAATAACAGTTCCCTGGAATTATAGTCCTCAGGTGCCCACGGGGATTACAGCTTCCCAGGAATGATAACTCTCAGGAATGGTAGTTTCCAGGACTAGCTGTCCCCGGTAATGGAGCACCAGGAATGACAGTCCCCAGAAATGATAGCCCACAGTATTCATAGTCCCCAGGAATGACCGTCCCCTGGAATTATAGTCTCTAGCAAAACTGTCTCCAAGAATAACAGCCCCGGGAATGGTAGGCCCTGAATGACAGTCCCCAAAAATGATACCACAGGACTTATAGCCCCAGGAATCATAATCCAGGCTTTATAGTGCCCAGGAATGAGAGTCCTCAAGAATGGTAGCCCCATGAATGACAGTCCCCAGGGTTGACTGTCCCCGGGAATGGTAGTTCCCAGAACTGACAGCCCCCAAGGATGGAAGTAGCAAGAATGACAGTCCTCAAGAATGACAGTCCCCAGTAATTGTAGTCCCCAGGCATTATAGTCCCCAGTATAGACAGTCCACATGAATGGTAGCCCCAGGAATGACATTCCTCGAGAATGACGGTCCCCAGTATTGATAATCCCCAGGAATGATAGTCCCAGGATTGACAGTCCCCAGGATTCACAGTACCCATGAATTTTAGCACCAGGAATAACAGTCCTCAAGAACGATAGTACCCATGCGGGAAAGACAGTCACCTGGAATTATAGTCCTCAGGAAAGTCTCGTGGAATAATAGCCCCTGAGAAGGACTGTCCCCAAGAATGGTGTCTCCAGGAATGGCAGTCCCCAAGAATGACAGCCCCAGTATTGACAGTTCTCAGGAATGATAGTCCCCAGGAAAGAAAGTGATCTGGAATTATAGCCCCCAGGAATAATAGTCCCCCAGAAATGACAATCCTCAGGTATGATAGTCCCCCTGAATGACATTCCCTTGGAATTATAATATCCAGGAATTATAGACCCCAATATGACAGTCCCCAAGAATGGTAGCCCCAGGAATGACAGACCACAAGGATGGTAAACCCGGGATTGATAACCCCCAAGAATGATAGTCCCCAAGAAAGACAGCCTCCTGCAATTATAGTTCCCAGGAGTCCCCAAGATTGACAGTCCCCAGGAATGGTAGCCCCTGGAATGCCAGTCTCCAGAAATTATAATCCCCAGGAATGATAATCCCCAGGAGTCGTAGTTCCGAGGAATGACAGTCCTCAGAAATGGTAGTTCCCAGGACTGACATTCCCCAATAATGGTAGCTCCAGGAATGGCAGTCTTCAGGAATTACAGTCCCCAGTAATGATAGTCCTTATGGATGATACTCCCCAGGCTTGATAGTCCTCAGGAATGACAGTTCTTAGGAATGGTAGCCCCAAGAATCACAGTCCTTCGGGTTGACAGTCCCCAGGAATGATACTTCCCAGGACTGACAGTCTCCAGGAAAGCAAGCACAAAGAATGACAGTCCCCAGGAATCATAATTCCCAAGAACGACATTCTCCAGTAATGATAGTCCCCTGGGATGGCATTTCCCAGGAGTGGTAGACCCAGGGAAGACAGTCCCTATGATTGGCAGTCCCCAGGAATTATAGACCGCTGTATGACAATCCCAAGAAGTCAAAGTCCACCCGAATCGTCTCCAGGAAACGGTAACCATAATGCACAGGAATGATAATACCCAGGAATGAGAGTCCCAAGGAATGACAGTCCGCTGGAATTATAGTCCCTAGGAATAAAATCCCTCAAGAATAACAATCTCCAAGAATGGTAGACCCAGGATGGTAGCCACAAGAATGACAGTTCCCTGGAATGGTCTCATGGAATTATGCACAGCCAGAAAAAGGGTGATGGCCCATTACCTTTTTATGGTGATATTGCCTGTTCATCACCCTTTAAAGGCGATGAAAAAGAGTGATGGCCAATGTCGTCACCCTTTTACGGCGATGGCCCAGGTCGTCATCGTTTTAGGGTGATAGCCATTACCCTTTTAGGGCGATGACTTAAACATTTGCACTCAATGCTGATCACCCTTTTAGGGTGTTAGCCATTATCCTTTTAAGGTAACAGCCATGACCCTTTTAAGGTAATGGTGGAAAAGGGTGATGGCTCTAACACCTTTTTTGGGCTCTGTAGTCCCCAGGAATGACAGCCGCCAGGTATGATAGTCCCCAGTAATGACAGTGCCCTAGGGTCCACGGGGATGGCAGTCCCCATGAATGATAACTCCCAGGAATGACATTCCCTAGAATGATAGTTTCCAGGACTTACTGTCCCCAGTAATGGAGCATCAGGAATGACAGTCCTCAGAAATGATAGCCCCCAGATTTCATACTCCCCAGGAATGACGGTCCCTGGAATTATAGTCTCTAGGAATATAGTCCCCATGAATGCCATCCCCAAGAATGGTAGCCTCAGGAATAACAGTCCCCAGGAATGGTAGCCCCTGGAACGACAGTTCCCAGAAATGAGAGACCACAGGACTTATAGTCCCCAGGAATGATAATCCTCAGGAGTCGTAGTAACCAGGAATGACAGTTCCCAGGAATGGTAGTTCCCAGGATTAATATTCCCCAGGAATGACAGTCCCCAGGTATGATAATCACATAAATCATAGTCTCCAGGAATGGCAGCCCCAGGAGTGACGATCCCCAGTAATTATAGACCCAAGAACTTATAGTCCCCTTGTATGATAGTCCCAAGGGAAGGCAGTCCCCACGGTTGACAGTCCCCAGGAAATGACAGTCTCATTGACAGTTTCCAGAGTGACATTTCCCAGGAATGGTGACCCCAGGGAAGACAGTCCCCGGGATTGACAGCCACATTAAGGACAGTCCTAAAAAATGATAGTCTGCAAGAATGACACTCCCCAGGAATTACAGTCCCCACGAATGGTAGCCCCAGAAATAAGTCCTCACGATTAATTGTACCCAGGAAGGACAGTTTCCTGCAATTAAAGTCCCCAGGAATAATAGTCCCAAGAAATAACAGTCTTCAGGTTTGACAGTCTTCGGGTATGGCAGTCTCCAGGAATGAAAATCCCCAGGAATTATAGTCCCCAGGAATAATGCTCCCCAGGAATGACAGTCCCCAAGAATGGTAGCTCAGTAATGACCGTACCTAGGAATGATAGTTCCCGGATGACAGTCCCCTGGAATTATGGTTTCCAGGAACAATAGTCCCCCGGAATGACACCCGCAAGGTATGATAATGTCCATTAATGTAAGTCCCCGGCATTATAGTCCCAAGGAGTCCACAGGAAGTATAGTCCCAATGAATGGTAATCCCCAGGAGCCATACTCCCCAGGAATTTTAGTCCCCAAACACCTAAGATATAAGCAGAAAACTAAGCGTCTGGCGAAGGACATGCTATCTTCACGTTGTCGCATACGTGGGTGGCTTGTATAGGTTCATTTCGTATCTAGGGGCTTGGAACAACCAAAGGAACGACTCACATAAGATCGTCTACCATTTACTCTCAAGCAATATATGTCTAAACATCTTAAACATGAGTTAAACACTAGGCGTCTGGAAAAGGGCATGCTTTCTCCGTGTCGTGTCACACGTGAGTTAGGAACTTGTGTAGAATAATTGTGTATTTAAAGGATTGGAACAACTGAGAGAACGATTTACATAAGACCCATTGGCATTTAATATGCAGCAGTATCCAAGCACCTAAATTATAAGTTACAAACTAGGCGTCTGGGGAAGGACATTCTTTCTCCGTGTCGTCTCATAAGTGAGCTAGTGAGCTAGTATAGGTTCATTTTATATCTTGGGGCTTGGAACATCCAAGGGAACGATTCACATAAGATAAGCTAGCATTTACTCACCAGCAATATATCTCCAAACACCTAAACTAGAAGTTACAAACTAGGCGTCTGGGGAAGGACATGTTTTCTTCCTGTCGCCTCGTGCGTGAGTTAGTGACTGGTGTACGTTTTTGTGCATCTAGAGGCTTGGAACAACCAACAAAACGATTCACTTAAGATCAGCAAGCCTTTACTGTCCAGCAAAATATGTCCAAACACCTAAAATGTAAGCTAAAAACTAAGCGTCTGGGGAAGGACATGCTTTCTCCTTGTCTCATAAGTGAGTTAGTGACTTGTATACACCTATTGTGTATCTAGAGGCTTGGAACAACCAACAAAACGATTCACGTGAGATCACCAAGACTTTACTGTACAGCAAAATATGTCCAAACACCTAAAGTATAAGCTAAAAACTAAGCGTCTGGGGAAGGACATGCTTTCTCCTTGTCGTCTCATAAGTGAGTTAGTGACTTGTATACACCTATTGTGTATCTAGAGGCTTGGAACAACCAACAAAACGATTCACGTGAGATCACCAAGACTTTACTGTCCAGCAAAATGTGTCCAAACACCTAAAATATAAGCTAAAAACTAAGCGTCTGGGGAAGGACATGCTTTCTCCTTGTCGTCTCATAAGTGAGTTAGTGACTTGTATACACCTACTGTGTATCTAGAGGCTTGGAACAACCAACAGAACGATTCACGTAAGATCACCAAGCCTTTACTGTCCAGCAAAACATGTCCAAACACCTAAAATATAAGCTAAAAACTAAGCGTCTGGGGAAGGACATACTTTCTCCTTGTCGTCTCATAAGTGGGTTAGTGACTTGTACAGACCTAAGTAGTATATAAAGTTGAAATTCCTTATGATTGACCTACTTATTTGTTCCCCCCGGGTAAAATTTAAGGGGGAACTTTGTGAGGCTCTCTACGGGTGGGGTATGTGGCAGAGCTCTTGGTGGGAACTTTTCAACATCCGGAAAGTACACATAAACTGATGACGTCATCACGATTATTCCTCCGCGGTGATGCGGTCATGTCTGCGGTGATGCGGTCGGGGAAAAAAGCTTCCGCGGAGAAAAAGTAGTCCCTAGACTGAAAATACGCTGCATGGTCCGATTGGGTCGAGTGAGGTATCAAAGTGAAGCATTCGTGAAGGGGCATCTGATGGGCTGGGTGTGGGGTTGACATATCGGCATTCTGCGCATGCGCGCTGGCCCAAGGGTATGAAAATAGACGTTTTGGAGCTAGGGGAGCTACTAATGGTCCAATTAGTATAAAGACGGCACAGACCAACTTGACCTACTTTTTTGTTCCCCCCGGTGGCGGAGTGTGGAGGAACTTGGAGGTCACGGCAGGGCATTCCCCAGTGGGGGTTTCCCAATGACGATCACGTGATCAAGGCATGTCTAGACTTGTTCTGGGTTGTACAGTTCTGCCATACGGAGGATGCGAAATAAATTAATTAATTAATTAATTAATTTTAATTAATTACTTGTAAAATGGCGGTGTTTTTAGACGGCGCAAGGGAGCAAACGAGGCGGTGGGGACGTCACGGGGAGAAAAACCCCTCACATTACCCTAAAAAAAACCTCTAAGCCATATAATAATAATAAACATAATCTATAGGTGTTGTACCATGTTAATAGGATCAGTCTAGCATCTGTACCACCCTAGGGTCGAGTGTTTATTGTCCCGTGTATCTCCGCAAGAAAACAACAAACAAAATGGCGGCTCCAGGATGGTGTGGGGATGCCCTTTCCATATCACGGCGTCGACAGTAGCGCCATCTGCACACATTGACGCAAGGGAGACAACTCGTGTGGCCTAAGGATATGGAAATAGCCGTGTTGGAGCTAGGGGAGCCACAAATGGACCAATAGGGTCGAGTGAGGTATCAAAGTGAAGCTTAGGTGAAGGGGCATCTAATGGGCTGGGTGTGGGATTGAAATAGCGGCATTCTGCGCATGTGCGGTGGCCGAAGGGTATGGAAATAGCCGTGTTGGAGCTAGGGGAGCCCCTGATGGTCCAATGGGATCGAGTGAGGTATTAAAGTGAAGCCTAGGTGAGGGAGCCTCTGATGGACTGGCTGTGGGGTTGAAATATCGCCATTCTGCGCATGCGCGGTGGCCCGAGGGTATGAAAATAGATGTGTTGGAGCTAGCGAAGCCAATAATGGTCCGATGGGGTCGAGTGAGGTATCAAAGTGAAGCTTATGTGAAGGGGCATCTGACTCGACTAGTGGGTTGAAATAGCGACATTCTGCGCATGCGCGGTGGCCCAAGGGTATGGAAATAGCCGTGTTGGAGCTAGGGGAGCCACAAATGGTCCAATGGGATCGAGTGAGGTATCAAAGTGAAGCATTCGTGAAGGGGCATCTAATGGGCTGGGTATGGGGTTGAACTATCGGCATTCTGCGCATGCGCGGTGGCCCAAGGGTATGGAAATAGACGTTTTGGTATCTAGGGGAGCCCCTAATGGACCGATGGAGTTGTATGAGGTATCCATGTGAAGCATTCGTGAAGGGGCATCTGATGGGTTGGGTGTGCGGTAGGAATATCATTCTGCGCATGCGCAGACGCAATGCGGAGCTCTCGTCCAATCAGAAGCGAGTATTTCAAATCCGTCACAGAGCTCTCAACCAATCAGAAGCGAGTATTTTGACCCGGTGCATTATGGGCCATATCCAAGATGGCGGCACGTATGTTCAAGATGGCGGCACATCCGGTGTCGAAAACTGGCCATTTCGTCGGGATGTGGTCACCTAGTGTCGAAAACTGGACCCTGTATGGGTCCCGCTAGCGCCTTGACGCCATGATATAGACCGGAGAGAGAAAACAACAACAACAAGGATGACACATGAGGGAACAACAACAACAACAAGTTTTTTTTTCATATAGTTTATTTTCCCCTCCATCATAACATACCCACGCTGGGGGAGCCGCGTTGGGTATGTTTACAATTCAAGAAAGACTCTTGTCCAATCAGAGACCGCCATTTGCATCTGTCCTATTCGTTCCTGTCCGTTAGATGTATTCTTGTCCAATCAGAAGTCGCCATTTCAGAGAGTTCCTTCTTCGGTCATGTTCATTCTGAACCGTTTATTCTAATCATCGTCGGACAGGCCCCAAACACACGAATTTGTGCTCTGTCGATGGGGTTGGAGAACAACACAAAGTATTGGCAGTTCAAGGCAATATCTCTGGACGCCTTCCCTTGAGGAAAGAGATTCTGGGTCAAATAGATGACGGACAGATGGCGATGATGGGACCCTTTGGTGAATAGGTCGGCGATTTTCGAATTGTCCTTGGCCGCACTCATCAGATCATCTAGCACTACCACGTTGGTCTGCTCGGGGTCAAAGTAATACGGTTCGTCTATGTCATGAGGAATCCCTGGGACGAAACTCACATTCTGTAATCGCGTAGTTTCGTAGGCGGGCTGCCATTGGCTATAACACCAAACAACACGTGTCGGAGCTGGGGTTGCCACACCTTCCTCTAAGAACTTCATTACCCAGGACGTCTTTCCACATGCCGTAGGGCCGCTCACCGTCATCGTGTAGGGATGCTCTACTGCACTTGCTGGACCTATAGCGGGACTCGGTGGTGTCTCTTGGTTGTGTTTGCCTTGAATGTGCCTGATCATACTATCGCGACGAGAGAAGGTTCTCTGACAGAACGTACACGTACACGACATGTTGATCTGTCGACCAATACATAAGGACTGATGAGGGACACATGTTCATTCTTATATGTACAGACACCACACCACCACCACACACTACCACACACACACACACCACCACCACCACCACCACCACCGCCACCGCCACCACCGGGCGTTGACGGGCGTCAACGCCCGGTGGTGGTGGTGGTGGGAACTTCCGTGTGGCAGAGCTCTTGGATCGGAGCTCTTGGAGCTCAAAGCCTGTGGAGCTCAGATCTCGGAAGTGACATTTGCATACGACCTCTGT
The DNA here is from genome assembly GCA_036873755.1 of Hanleya hanleyi. Lineage (NCBI taxonomy): Eukaryota > Metazoa > Mollusca > Polyplacophora > Lepidopleurida > Hanleyidae > Hanleya > Hanleya hanleyi. The sequence goes on along the minus strand of JAVTVY010049738.1, from coordinate 10,573 downwards.
GAGGTCACTTCCGCTTCCGTTCACGTGACCGGAACTGACCTTTGACCCCGGCGCGCAAAGGTTTCCACCGCGGTGGAAACCTTTACACCGCGCGCGTCGTTAAAGCGTTAAGAAAGTGTGTTAAAGCGTTGAGACGAGCGTTAAGGCGTAACGACGGGCGTTGACGGGCGTCACTGCATTTCGATGAATTGATGTCAATTCCATGAAATCAGAGCTTCTGAGCTAATTCACCAGGGCGTTGAAGCGTTGAGCTAAGCGTCGATGACCGTTACTGTCTATAAAAGCGAGCGTATTCCCAAAACACGCACAGTCGACGTTCAACCGTCAACATGGCTTATACTTGTTCTGAGTGTGAACGCACGTTCACCAGACATTACGATATGATGCGACACCAGAAAAATATACATGGGATTGAAGACGCCGAGGAGCCCGTTGAGGCAGATACTGATACAGAGATTGATGAGAGTGCATCGACTGATACCGAATCCAAGATTGCTGACAGTATATCTACTGATATGGAGAGCTTGACCTCAGAGAGTCAGCCTACATCCCAGGAATGTGAGGCAGAACCTACCTTCTGGGATCGTATTGTGACAGCAGCTATCAATACTCACGCTGAAGCGATCGAGGACGCCGGAGAAGATAATTTACAACAGACGTACACCCAAATGCGCTCCCGCATCAGGAAAACAGCCATGGCGATCTATGAACAGTATACCTTACTACCGCTTGAAATGAAAGGGGACCCCACGCACAGGTCCATCATGAAGACCAAGCGTCACTTGGAAGAGGATATGGGGCTACCATCCACAGAGGCCCTGGAAAATGCGATCAGAATGCGCAAACAACTGTTTCAGGACATGCTGCCCGAAGAATATCCAGGCCTGTCCGACGATGATTAGAATAAACGGTTCAGAATGAACATGACCGAAGAAGGAACTCTCTGAAATGGCGACTTCTGATTGGACAAGAATACATCTAACGGACAGGAACGAATAGGACAGATGCAAATGGCGGTCTCTGATTGGACAAGAGTCTTTCTTGAATTGTAAACATACCCAACGCGGCTCCCCCAGCGTGGGTATGTTATGATGGAAGGGGAAAATAAACTATATGAAAAAAAAACTTGTTGTTGTTGTTGTTCCCTCATGTGTCATCCTTGTTGTTGTTGTTTTCTCTCTCCGGTCTATATCATGGCGTCAAGGCGCTAGCGGGACCCATACAGGGTCCAGTTTTCGACACTAGGTGACCACATCCCGAAGAAATGGCCAGTTTTCGACACCGGATGTGCCGCCATCTTGAACATACGTGCCGCCATCTTGGATATGGCCCATAATGCACCGGGTCAAAATACTCGCTTCTGATTGGTTGAGAGCTCTGTGACGGATTTGAAATACTCGCTTCTGATTGGACGAGAGCTCCGCATTGCGTCTGCGCATGCGCAGAATGATATTCCTACCGCACACCCAACCCATCAGATGCCCCTTCACGAATGCTTCACATGGATACCTCATACAACTCCATCGGTCCATTAGGGGCTCCCCTAGATACCAAAACGTCTATTTCCATACCCTTGGGCCACCGCGCATGCGCAGAATGCCGATAGTTCAACCCCATACCCAGCCCATTAGATGCCCCTTCACGAATGCTTCACTTTGATACCTCACTCGATCCCATTGGACCATTTGTGGCTCCCCTAGCTCCAACACGGCTATTTCCATACCCTTGGGCCACCGCGCATGCGCAGAATGTCGCTATTTCAACCCACTAGTCGAGTCAGATGCCCCTTCACATAAGCTTCACTTTGATACCTCACTCGACCCCATCGGACCATTATTGGCTTCGCTAGCTCCAACACGTCTATTTTCATACCCTCGGGCCACCGCGCATGCGCAGAATGGCGATATTTCAACCCCACACCCAGTCCATCAGAGGCTCCCTCACCTAGGCTTCACTTTAATACCTCACTCGATCCCATTGGACCATCAGGGGCTCCCCTAGCTCCAACACGGCTATTTCCATACCCTTCGGCCACCGCGCATGCGCAGAATGCCGCTATTTCAATCCCACACCCAGCCCATTAGATGCCCCTTCACCTAAGCTTCACTTTGATACCTCACTCGACCCCATTGGTCCATTTGTGGCTCCCCTAGCTCCAACACGGCTATTTCCATATCCTTAGGCCACACGAGTTGTCTCCCTTGCGTCAATGTGTGCAGATGGCGCTACTGTCGACGCCGTGATATGGAAAGGGCATCCCCACACCATCCTGGAGCCGCCATTTTGTTTGTTGTTTTCTTGCGGAGATAAACGGGACAATAAACACTCGACCCTAGGGTGGTACAGATGCTAGACTGATCCTATTAACATGGTACAACACCTATAGATTATGTTTATTATTATTATATGGCTTAGAGGTTTTTTTTAGGGTAATGTGAGGGTTTTTTCTCCCCGTGACGTCCCCACCGCCTCGTTTGCTCCCTTGCGCCGTCTAAAAACACCGCCATTTTACAAGTAATTAATTAAAATTAATTAATTAATTAATTAATTTATTTCGCATCCTCCGTATGGCAGAACTGTACAACCCAGAACAAGTCTAGACATGCCTTGATCACGTGATCGTCATTGGGAAACCCCCACTGGGGAATGCCCTGCCGTGACCTCCAAGTTCCTCCACACTCCGCCACCGGGGGGAACAAAAAAGTAGGTCAAGTTGGTCTGTGCCGTCTTTATACTAATTGGACCATTAGTAGCTCCCCTAGCTCCAAAACGTCTATTTTCATACCCTTGGGCCAGCGCGCATGCGCAGAATGCCGATATGTCAACCCCACACCCAGCCCATCAGATGCCCCTTCACGAATGCTTCACTTTGATACCTCACTCGACCCAATCGGACCATGCAGCGTATTTTCAGTCTAGGGACTACTTTTTCTCCGCGGAAGCTTTTTTCCCCGACCGCATCACCGCAGACATGACCGCATCACCGCGGAGGAATAATCGTGATGACGTCATCAGTTTATGTGTACTTTCCGGATGTTGAAAAGTTCCCACCAAGAGCTCTGCCACATACCCCACCCGTAGAGAGCCTCACAAAGTTCCCCCTTAAATTTTACCCGGGGGGAACAAATAAGTAGGTCAATCATAAGGAATTTCAACTTTATATACTACTGACCTATTGTGTATCTAGAGGTTTGGAACAACCAACACAACGATTCACGTAAGATCACCAAGCCTTAAATGTCCAGCAAAATATGTCCAAACACCTAAAATATAAGGTAAAAACTAAGCGTCTGGGGGAGGACATGCTTTCTCCTTGTCGTCTCATAAGTGAGATAGTGACTTGTATAGACCTATTGTATATCTAGCGGCTTGAAACAACCGAGGAAACGATTTTCATATGATCAACTATCATTTCCTCTCAAGCAATATATCTCCAAACACCTTAACCGTGAGTTACAAACTAGGCGTCTGGGGAAGGACATGCCTTCTCCGTTTCGTTTCATACAAGAGTTACTAACTTGTATAGAGTTATTTTGTATCTAAGAGTATTGGAACAACCAACAGAACGATTCACATAAGATCACCTAGTATTTACTCCCCAGCAATGTATCTCCAAACACCTAAACTAGAAGTTACAAACAAGGCGTCTGGGGAAGGACATGTGTTCTCCGTGTCGTCTCATACGCGAGTTACTAACTTGTATAGATAAATTGTGTATCTAGAGGCTCGGAACAACAAATAGAACGATTCACATAAGACCACCGATCATTTACTCTCAAGCAATATATCTCCAAACGCCTAAAATATAAGTTACAAACTAGGCGTCTGGGGAAGGACATTCTTCCTCCGTGTCGTCTCATAAGTGAGCTAGTGACTTGTATAGGTGCATTTTATATCTAGAGGCTTGGAACATCCAAGGGAACGATTCACATCAGATAACCCAGCATTTACTCCCCAGCAATATATCTCCAAACACCTAAACTAGAAGTTATAAACTAGGCGTCTGGAGAAGGACATGTTTTCTTCCTGTCGCGTCGTGCGTGAGTTAGTGACTGGTGTACATTTACTGTGCATCTAGAGTCTTGGAACAACCAACAACACGATTCACGTAAGATCACCAAGCCTTTACTGTCCAGCAAAATATGTCCAAACACCTACAATATAAGCTAAAACTAAGCGTCTGGGGAAGCACATGTTATCTCCGCGTCGTCGCATATGTGAGTTACTGAATTGTATAGGTTCATTTTGTATCTAGAGGCTTGGAACAACAGATGGAACGATTCACATAAGATGATCTAGCATTTACTCTCAAGCTGTATATGTCTAAACACCTAAAGTATATGTTACAAACTAAGCATCTGGAGAAGGGCATGCTTCCTCGATTACAATTGAGCAGTATTGTGTGAGGGATATGGGTACCAAATTACTAGCGCATGGGGATTGGCTGATGAGCGAGCAGGAATCATTAAACTAGACATAAAATTACACGCAGGAATTTAGTCTGTTTCCTTAACCCCTGGCCAACGACGACATATTGTTTATACTATCTTTGTCTTTGGCTGGGACCGCTTGGCCCAGCCAAAGACAATATATAATATATTAACGTCGGGCAGGGGTTAGAGCAAGTTCAAACTAACAGAAGGTGAACGCTATACATCGGTGTCGCCAATTTCATGGGGCACCGTTACACCGGTACCGTTATAGCTTAAACAAAAAATAAATTAGAAGCATCTGGTCCGTCATTCATTATTCTGCCCCCGTCCCTTAATGAATATCCGCGTCCATAATCCAAAGACCTATTCCATATTTCGAAAAACAGCATTATCAGCAAATTAGAAAAAAAACAATAATAGTATACATAAACATAGGCTAGTTTTTCTGCAAGAGACAGTTCAACAGTTTTCAATAATGCCGGCAAGACATCAGGATGTTACAAAAATATGAAATGCGTATTGCTGATCAGTATTCTTAATCTATATGATATTCGCTGTGAAGATTCATGTAGAAAATGATGCATATCAGTCAGGTTTTGCTTGTGACTGTTCACATGGACACAATAAGGATATTGAAGTACATGGGTTCATACGACCCCAAGACCCGGGGATTAAGCAGGATTAGAGACAAGTTACGAAAGGTAACGCGATACATCTTGCTCACTATGCTCGTGTTTTGCTATCAGCACGAGATAAGTATCGCCAAATCTGAAGGCGCGTGGTAGTTTAGCCCTGTTTTATAAGTTTCCGCGACAATGTTTTGTGACGTTCATTAAAATCGTCACATTTAACACAGGATCTAGCAAATATTACGATGCGAGATAAGTGTATACACCATATGCGGGTCCCACTAGAATTTGCTATCTAGAAAGGGATAGTTTACGATGTCGAAATTGTAATGATCTCTTTTGTCATAAAGTCGATGAAAGAGAAGGTTTCTCACTAGTATACTAGTACAAATTGTTCAAAATACAAACTCAAGAATTTCTTGTTATGATTAGAAATATATACATTCACAAGTTGAAATCAATCACATTCATTCAATGGAGACATTTGTGTTATATTAATTCCTCCGCCCTTGAAGAAAACAAATCTGTATTATGATCACTTGACATGTCATAACTATCACATCAACTAGCATTTTCTCTCCAGTAATATATCTCCAAAGACCTAAAGTATCAGTTACAGCGTCTGGGAACGGACATGCTTTCTCCATGACGTGAGTTAGTCACTTGTATGGACTTGCTGTGTAGCTTTAGACCTGGAACAATCAAGAAAACGATTGAAATACGATAACTTTTCATTTACTGTCCAGTGAGATGTCTCCAAACACACTAAATGAGTTACAAACTAGGCGTCTGAGGAAGGTCATACTTTCTCCTTGCCATCGCATGCGCGAGTTAGTTTCTAGTATAGCCTACTGTGTATCTTTAGACCAGGGACAACCGAGATCTATTCTCGATCACTAAGATGTCTCCAAATAGTAAATATACGAGTTATTGTGTGTAAGCGTGTGTCCGGTACATTATAAATTGTTTTATTTCCATTTTCAAAGGAAGATTCAACTAATGTTTCATTAGTTTGCGAGAGCCTTTATTCCTAAAAGAAGAACTGCAATTATAGTATTGGCCTTTTACTGTAATAGCGTATAGGCATATATTATATTTCATTTGATGGAATATGTTATAAATATTAAATTTGCGAGAGCCTCGAATCTTAAGAGAAGAATTAAGAGCATATACTGTAATATCGCATGGGTGTATATTGTATAGTGTTAAATATTTCTCTTTATTGAATATGTAATCAATATAATTAGCTTGCGGGAACCTTAGTTCTTAAGAAACGAACTGCAATTACAGTGTTGATGTTGTATTGTAAAACGAATAGGCATATAACTGGTATATCTTTTATTTCTCTTTCATGACCTATGTAATCAAATGTAATTAGTTTGCTTAAGAGAAAAACTGCAATTATAGTATTGATCTTATACTGTAGTAGCGTAGTCATATTCCCGGTGTATATTATATAGAATTTATTTGTGTTAAAAGAGAATGTAATTGACGTAATTAATTTGCAAGAGCCTTAGTTCTTTAGAGAGGAAACGATATTATTGATGTTATACTGCATATACTCGATATATACTATTAGTGTTTTATTTCCCATGGGATATGTACTTAATGTAATTAGTTTGCGAGAGCCTTAGATCTTAGGAGACGAACTCCAATTATACTACTGATGTTTTACTGTAATCGCGTATAGGCATATACTAGTGTTTGCGAGAGCCTCAGCTCTTGTAATATCGTCACGCGTATTACAGATTTTTTTACTTAGTGTTATATTTCTTCTTACGGGAATGTCAGTGACGTCATTACGTCACTAAGGCGAGAGCCTTAGTTCTTAAGAGGAGAACTGCCATGGTAGCATTGATATTCTACTATATATGCCTGATATACAGTAAAACATTTCTTATTGGATGTGTAATTATTATAGTTTGCGAGAAGCTTAGATCTTAAGAGACGAACTGACAGTACTATTCATGTTGTACTAATAGCGTATAATCTTATACTGGTGCACTGTGTATAATTTATACATCCAAGAATGTGGTTAGCTTATTTTCCCCGGCAAAGTAATTTAAGTATGGATTAGCTGACAGCAGGGAGCATAAAATCAATGCAATTATTAATTTGCGAGAGCCTTGGGTCTTACTATCGCTTCGTGATAACTGTTTGCGAGAGCCTTAGATCTAAAGAGATGGACGCCTATTATAATAGGGATGTTGTGTACTCTAATAGCGTATAGGTGTATACCCCATGCATATAGTGTTGTATTTCTTCCATGAAATACCTGATCAATATAAACAGCTTACAAGAGCCTTGGTTCTTAAAGACAAGAAATACCATACCATGATATTATTAATGTTATAATATCAGCGTATAGTCTTGAGCTACCCTGGTATATATTATGTTTATTTATATTCTAATAATGGAATATGTACGGAATGCAATCAGCTTGCGTTAGCTTGCAAGAACGTTAGTTTATATTACATGTATATATTACATGTTTGCGATAGCCATAGATATTAAGAGGCGTGCTAGCCTGGTAAGTATCCGTGTGACATGAGCTAGTACAAATGTTAACGTAGCCGTCCCCACACGGACAATGGAAGTCTCCGTCTGGGGAAGGACAAAAGCGTCTGGTGAAGGACAGCTACATCCAAAGCTTGATGGAAAACGGGTGACTGCCATGAGTAAAAATTCGGATTTGAAGACGGACTTCAGAAAAGTCCGAAAATCCGGAATCAGGATCGCGGGTAAGTTTATGGGAAGATTGGTTACGTCAGTGGGTCGTAAGCGTCATAACATAACAAAATTTATACATATAATATCCTATTTGTCGGATAAATGAATGTTTGTCATGTAATACTATGTATTAGGCAATTTTATCGACTAAACGGAGATTAGAATGTTCTGTGGTTTCAGGAAATTCACAAAATTATGCACGGTAAATTTAAATAAATTTCATAAAAATAAATTGAATAAACTGAAAAAAAGAAAATTATTATAAATTATTTTTGTTCACCTACTGACTTCTTGATATCTCACAGCCCAGACTGGTGAACAGTTAATTAAGTTTTAATCCCATGCAATTATTCCCAACCGCTAATCCGTTAGCACAATGACCGAGAGCGACGACCGTTAAAAGATTATGTGAATAGGTAATCAGATTAGGGCCATCAGATTAACCATTCCAATAGTTTGCAGTTATTCGACTTTTCAACACATTGTTAGTGAGTGAGTGAAAAGACTGTCTAATGAAATCTGTTTTCAGGGGTATATAGCATAGATGGTCAGCATCAAGGAGTCCTTAGTGCTAGAGATTATATTCAGGTAAAAACTATTCATGATAGAATTAGGTCTCAGAAACGTTTGGGAATGGATGATTTGTATAATTACGTTCAAATTGTCAATCATTTACATGGTTTTATTTCAGATACTATGATTTTCTCGGATTTTGTAAGTTGTGTTGGTTTACCGGAGATGTTTGTTGAGTGTATTTAGTGTATGATACCACCTTCCAGCTTGGTGGTTTTTATGTTTCTCCGTTTGTTTTTCGGCACAATATGTTTACTGGCCTGCGAAAATTATTTTTACTTCATTTTATCAATTAAATGTATTATCAATTAGTAAATTTATATTAATAACGAATCCAAGAACAAAAATTACTGAGAACAAATATGTATATTCCTGGTAATTTTTCCTTTCGATTATAGAAATGTATGTATTTAAAATTGATGGTCAATTCAAAATTATATTTATACCATACCATAGAAAAATATTATTTTCATTTACATTTATTATTATTATTTTTGTTTTAATTTGAATTCACAATTCTGACTCGTCAACCTTGCGAATTTCCCCATAAACTTACCCGCAATCCTGATTCCAGATTTTTGGACTTTTCTGAAGTCCGTCTTCAAATCCGAGTTTTTACTCATGGCAGTCACCCGTTTTCCGCTGAAAATTACTTTCGATCGCATTATTCCATCGAACGCTTTTACGGAAAACGGTAGAGGGTACATGCATAAATTTTATATCATATTATTCGTAAAACAGTAGAGGATCCCGTAAACGTAAAAATATTTCAATCAGTTCACGCAATAATTTTTCGGACAAGAAAAACCGCATGTCGGTCGGTTCCGAAAAAAAAATCAGCGAAGTCGACACGATTATTTCAGTTGCTCACTATCTCATAAATAAAAATACTTTTCTTATCAAACTACATATTTCTGAAAAGAGAAACTCTTCATCTATTTCGGAACGTTTAGATCGCACCAGTATTAAGAGAGCTATGATAAAATAACCGACCGAGTTTCCGTTTTTTCAGTCGAATTCAAAAGATTTCAGTCGATTACGCCGTCCCGAGAATTCCTTTATTCTTTCACTTAATGCATTGTCATTTCATGAACAACAGAGTTAAATAACCTGTACTTAAAACTAAATGCTCTAAGTTTCATTATGATTCGTTATACTATACGAAGAAGGATATAAATCCATTGGGCGATTACTTTATCAGTTGATCCTCCATCGTGATAAGTTGAGCGCCTCTGACAGTTCGGCGAAAAATATCTCCATCAATATCAAAGAATGAGTTACGCATACGAAAAACTCCAGCTCAGTTTCAAACCTTCGTCGACGCTGTTTTACCTCATATTTTACTGATAGCGTTAACAACACAAAACTTCTACCGGTAAATTGTTCGTAAGCCTTCGAAGCACATCGTTTTCTTGAGAACTAAAGAAATTATTTCTTGGCTTTGCCGACGTAACATCTAAGGGATATCCTTTTTGTGTTACCGTAACTACTCATTTACAAATTATACACATACAATATGTATATTTCTCTGGAATGGAGAAAGCAATCTTGCTTCTTTTGGATGTATTTTCATACTCTGCTTAAATTAATTATCCATCAAGAAGAATGTCTTGGAGCCGGTGCCCTTTGGTACTTCCTTTTGTTTGGACCCGTCTAATATATATAATATATAACGAATGTGGTTACTGATGTCAATCGTATATTTCAAAGCTTTCTTCTGCACAATTTCTTTGAATATCGCTGATAGCTGCATGGGCGAGCTCATCTAGCGGTGATGGTGCCAGTAGTCTCTCGATATCTTGACTCACTTTAACTTTCGTTGTAGAGATATATTTATCCTGATATTTTGTCACATAGCCATTCTCAACAGTAAATAATTTTATTTGGTTGATATACTTCTACAGTTCAATAAAGAGGAAAAAGAAAACATCCAAATTTTTGGAAGCTAGAAATGATCAAATCAAATATAAATGCACTATGCACTGTAATCTCCGGTACTTAAAAGAAACAATTGCACAAACACATACGAAGTACAGTGACATTAAACCATGCAAACACAAGAAAACATTTGACATAATGCATAAGACAATTATTATAAATATAGATTCTATCATGAAGCTAGCACGTGACAAGGGTTATTTCACGTGGCTGTAGCTGATAATCTCTAGCCAAATTCCCCATCACGACTTGTCAGTAGTAGGGTCTAGG
>JAVTVY010049737.1:0-23653 GCA_036873755.1 Hanleya hanleyi | reverse complement strand
AAGCCACTACTTCTTTATTGATGTGTGTCATTGTAAATTAAGCCTAGATCGACTTTCTCTACACATCAATCCGATCCGCGTGTTTTACTGTTTCGAGTCCTTTGAGCTAGGATCCTGAAACTTACCACACTATACCCTTGGGTCAAGCTCTATCAGAAAATGTAAAACAATCCAAGATGGCCACTTTGATGACGTCACAGTCACTTTCAAAAATGGCATATTTTGGTCGATTTTTCAGTCGGATTTTCCGAATTTTTTATTTATCCAATTTCTCCGCAAAAACTGCATGATAAATTAGTAAATATTAATGTGATGTGAAATATATTAGTTTTTGCTCACTTTTCATCGCGGAAAAGCAGAAATTTGGAAGAAATATGACAAGAACATAACTTCTCTGGTGCCCCACGTGGCCGCCATCTTGAATTTACCCATGATCCTTTGTTCAGGGGGTTATGCAAGTGGGCTCAAAATGACCCCAATATGATAAACTATAAAGTCCCGGAGTTTCAGCACTCCATTTTTCGACGTTCCGGAGATAACGCAGAAAGTTTGATAGTGGGGGGGGGGGACATAATGGCCGCTCCAGGCCAGATAGGGTTAAATCAAGGCAAGTACAAGAAAACTTATTGATGCAGATGCATCAATGCCGGCGGAAACGTTTGTAGCTTATAATCTTCGTATTACAAGCCAATTATGTGTGCCACTGGTGAATACAGGTCACGATGCACCATTATCGTTGAAAAAAAAAACACATCGATTTGTTTGTTTTCCGATTAAAGGTTTGACTAATGTAGTTCGCACAAGGACCCACCTGGGATGTGTGGGGTTAGCCGGAAGTTAAGTGCTTGATCGTAAAATGGGCACATGAACCGCATGTCAAACTAGGACTTTGTTCTCTGGTTGACGTATTAGGTCATTTCACATAGCCTGATGTAAGAGTTCGCGCTGTGGCATTATATGCGATACATCATCAAGCCACTACTTCTTTATTGATGTGTGTCATTGTAAATTAAGCCTAGATCGACTTTCTCTACACATCAATCCGATCCGCGTGTTTTACTGTTTCGAGTCCTTTGAGCTAGGATCCTGAAACTTACCACACTATACCCTTGGGTCAAGCTCTATCAGAAAATGTAAAACAATCCAAGATGGCCACTTTGATGACGTCACAGTCACTTTCAAAAATGGCATATTTTGGTCGATTTTTCAGTCGGATTTTCCGAATTTTTTATTTATCCAATTTCTCCGCAAAAACTGCATGATAAATTAGTAAATATTAATGTGATGTGAAATATATTAGTTTTTGCTCACTTTTCATCGCGGAAAAGCAGAAATTTGGAAGAAATATGACAAGAACATAACTTCTCTGGTGCCCCACGTGGCCGCCATCTTGAATTTACCCATGATCCTTTGTTCAGGGGGTTATGCAAGTGGGCTCAAAATGACCCCAATATGATAAACTATAAAGTCCCGGAGTTTCAGCACTCCATTTTTCGACGTTCCGGAGATAACGCAGAAAGTTTGATAGTGGGGGGGGGGACATAATGGCCGCTCCAGGCCAGATAGGGTTAAATCAAGGCAAGTACAAGAAAACTTATTGATGCAGATGCATCAATGCTTATGGGAATTGCTTATAGCTTATAATCTTCGTATTACAAGCTTAATTATAAAATAATTGGTAATGCAGGTCACGATGCACCATTATCGTTGAAAAAACACATCGATTTGTTTATTTCGATTAAAGGTTTGACTAATGTAAAGTTCGGCACAGACCCACCTGGGATGTGTAAGAAGCCGGAAGTTGGTGCTTGATCGTAAAATGTAAGCACATGAACCGCATGTCAAATCAGGACTTTAAACGTCTTCGGTTGACGTATTAGGTCATTTCACATAGCTCAGATGTAAGAGTTCGCGCCAGGCATTATAGGCGCATACACTATCAAGCCACTACTTCTTTATTGATGTGTGTCATTGTAAATTAAGCCTAGATCGACTTTCTCTACACATCAATCCGATCCGCGTGTTTTACTGTTTCGAGTCCTTTGAGCTAGGATCCTGAAACTTACCACACACCCTTGGGTCAAGCTCCATCAGAAAATGTAAAACAATCCAAGATGGCCACTTTGATGACGTCACAGTCACTTTCAAAAATGGCATATTTTCGGTCGATTTTTTCCGAATTTTTTATTTATCCAATTTCTCCGCAAAAACTGCATGATAAATTAGTAAATATTAATGTGATGTGAAATATATTAGTTTTTGCTCACTTTTCATCGCGGAAAAGCAGAAATTTGGAAGAAATATGACAAGAACATAACTTCTCTGGTGCCCCACGTGGCCGCCATCTTGAATTTACCCATGATCCTTTGTTCAGGGGTTATGCAAGTGGGCTCAAAATGACCCCAATATGATAAACTATAAAGTCCCGGAGTTTCAGCACTCCATTTTTCGACGTTCCGGAGATAACGCAGAAAGTTTGATAGTGGGGGGGGGGGGGGGACATAATGGCCGCTCCAGGCCAGATAGGGTTAAATCAAGGCAAGTACAAGAAAACTTATTGATGCAGATGCATCAATGCCGGCGGAAACGTTTGTAGCTTATAATCTTCGTATTACAAGCCAATTATGTGTGCCACTGGTGAATACAGGTCACGATGCACCATTATCGTTGAAAAAAAAAACACATCGATTTGTTTGTTTTCCGATTAAAGGTTTGACTAATGTAGTTCGCACAAGGACCCACCTGGGATGTGTGGGGTTAGCCGGAAGTTAAGTGCTTGATCGTAAAATGGGCACATGAACCGCATGTCAAACTAGGACTTTGTTCTCTGGTTGACGTATTAGGTCATTTCACATAGCCTGATGTAAGAGTTCGCGCTGTGGCATTATATGCGATACATCATCAAGCCACTACTTCTTTATTGATGTGTGTCATTGTAAATTAAGCCTAGATCGACTTTCTCTACACATCAATCCGATCCGCGTGTTTTACTGTTTCGAGTCCTTTGAGCTAGGATCCTGAAACTTACCACACTATACCCTTGGGTCAAGCTCTATCAGAAAATGTAAAACAATCCAAGATGGCCACTTTGATGACGTCACAGTCACTTTCAAAAATGGCATATTTTGGTCGATTTTTCAGTCGGATTTTCCGAATTTTTTATTTATCCAATTTCTCCGCAAAAACTGCATGATAAATTAGTAAATATTAATGTGATGTGAAATATAATAGTTTTTGCTCACTTTTCATCGCGGAAAAGCATAAATTTGGAAGAAATATGACAAGAACAGAACTTCTCTGGTGCCCCACGTGGCCGCCATCTTGAATTTACCCATGATCCTTTGTTCAGGGGGTTATGCAAGTGGGCTCAAAATGACCCCAATATGATAAACTATAAAGTCCCGGAGTTTCAGCACTCCATTTTTCGACGTTCCGGAGATAACGCAGAAAGTTTGATAGTGGGGGGGGGGGACATAATGGCCGCTCCAGGCCAGATAGGGTTAAATCAAGGCAAGTACAAGAAAACTTATTGATGCAGATGCATCAATGCCGGCGGAAACGTTTGTAGCTTATAATCTTCGTATTACAAGCCAATTATGTGTGCCACTGGTGAATACAGGTCACGATGCACCATTATCGTTGAAAAAAAACCCACATCGATTTGTTTGTTTTCCGATTAAAGGTTTGACTAATGTAGTTCGCACAAGGACCCACCTGGGATGTGTGGGGTTAGCCGGAAGTTAAGTGCTTGATCGTAAAATGGGCACATGAACCGCATGTCAAACTAGGACTTTGTTCTCTGGTTGACGTATTAGGTCATTTCACATAGCCTGATGTAAGAGTTCGCGCTGTGGCATTATATGCGATACATCATCAAGCCACTACTTCTTTATTGATGTGTGTCATTGTAAATTAAGCCTAGATCGACTTTCTCTACACATCAATCCGATCCGCGTGTTTTACTGTTTCGAGTTTTTAGTAACTCGCAGTTCAATCTCAAACATTTTGCTGCAGACGTACACATGGTACAAAGACGTACACATGGTACAGGTGAATAACTTCATCATGTATGGTCATCGATTTGGTCTCTCAGCCATAATAAAATAGTACTAAAGAACATTTATTCGATGAATTCATTATAACAGAATTAATATTAATTTGTTAACCACGAACGGGCGATACAATCCTGTCGTTTTACGATCTAAGACTAGCTGGATCACCCAACGGTACGTCTGTGAAAGTATGGCTCGAGAAAACAGCTGTTACTCGTCCAATATCAAGATGGCGGCTCCCATGTTTAGCGAATTCAGAAATCCGGCGGCGCTGCGCCGCCGGAAATGAAGTGGGAAAGTAGAAATGAAGATGTCAATCACGATGAGCTGTTATATAGCTGATTACAACTTCCAAACTATCTACATACCGGTAACGTTTTCTTTTTAAACCGATTTATTCCCAGTCAGTGCTTGCAAGCAAATATGACCTCTGTCACCTTTGAGGTTCAGGTCAATCTGAAATTCATTTGATTTAGATGCCCGCAAGTAGTATGTATTCAGCATTTGGGGCACATTGACCTAATTATTTGTCCACCCGGGTAAAATTTAAGAGGGGTACTTCGTAGAGGTCAAGGCCGCTATAGTTCCTGTC
This sequence comes from Hanleya hanleyi, assembly GCA_036873755.1. Taxonomy (NCBI): domain Eukaryota; kingdom Metazoa; phylum Mollusca; class Polyplacophora; order Lepidopleurida; family Hanleyidae; genus Hanleya; species Hanleya hanleyi. The sequence continues at coordinate 19,009 of JAVTVY010049737.1, read as the reverse complement.
ACGTGACCTTTGGGGCATATATTCCTCCGCAGTGATGCGGTCTGGCGGTGATGAGGTCGCGGGAAAATGCCTCCGTGGACAGAACGTAGTCCCGACATTTCAAATACCGGGGAAAATTCTCTGGCGACCTTCGGGACAATTTGGGGGCGAGAGGGGCCTCTAGTGGCCCGATTGGGTCGAGTGAGGTGTCAAAATGAAGCGCTCCTCCAGTGCGATAAAGTCATGGGTGGGTGCATGTAAATTTAGGAATCCTCCCGAAAATATAAAAAGCGGAACACGGACTTTACCACTAAAATAGGGCCTGAGTCGCACATTTGCATCTATACGGGAAAATGCCTGTATTTTAGGGTATAGGGGTGGTCATTTTTTAATGGTCATTTTTTAACTTTACTAAGGGTTGTGGGGATTTTTTCCCCACGTAAAACACGATAGGAAGGGTCTAGGAGCTAAGCGGTGAAATTTTTCGAAAAGTTCACGGAGGTCTGGATAGGCCCATAGGCCTACTAGCTCAGTGAATATGTCCATACTGGGCAATTCACACATGTTCATTGTGGTATGGGTTGTGGGGTCTTGTTTTTCTCGTCTCGAGCTGTAGAACACGATGGGAGGGGTCCCAGAGGTAGGCGGTTAAATTTTTTGAAAAGTCCAGGTACCGGGTACTACTGGCTCAGTGGACAATATGGGCCCCACTGGGAAATTTACTCCCGGACATTTGCGATATGGGTTATGGGGTCTTGTTTTTCTCGTCTCGAGCTGTAGAACACGATGGGTGGGGTCTCGGAGCCAAGCGGTTAAATTTTTTGAAAAGTCCAGGTACCGGGCAGGCCTGGATATTGGCCCATACTGGCTCAGTGGAAAATATGGGCCCCAATGGGAAATTTGCTCCTGGACATTTGCGGTATGAGTTGTGAGGTCTTGTTTTTCTCGTCTCGAGCTGCAGAACACGATGGAAGGGGGCTCGAAGTTAAGCGGTGGATTTTTTTTGAAAAATCCAGGTACCGGGTAGGTCTGTGTATAAGCCCATACTGTCTCAGTGGACAATATGGCCCCGACTGGGAAATTTTCTCCTGGACATTTGCGGTATGGGTTGTGGGGTCTTGTTTTTCTCGTTTCACCACGTAGAACACGATGAGCGGTGTCCCGAAGGGATTGGTTGAATTTGTTTTTAAAAGTCACTGTGCGCATGCGTAGTGGGTAAATAGTGCTGGCTGGACGTTTTGGGGTCTAGGGGTGCACTCCACACTAGGCCACGGTTTCGCACAAATGGCCCCTCCCTAATTTCATAATGAGGAAGGTCGCCTGTTTTTGACAGCATGGTAATTCTTCTTCCCTTTCTACTAACTGAAATCTATAGTATCACCCTGCTGGCGTAACCATTTCTTCAAATGAAGATATAACATTTGCTTGCTGGTCTCAACTACGCGCCACTACGGAGTTAATCGTTTCCGGAATTGAATATCAGGCAGGCCAAAATCCTCACTTTTTCGGGAAACGAAAATGATGATCCCTTTATGGTGATAAAATTTTACAAAAAACGAGTAGGTCGACCTCCTGTTTTTTCGCCATTTTAAATTGTCATTTGGACGGGAAACACTTTAACATACATAAAAAGAAAATCATTTCGTACGTTTTCTCTGGGTTGCGGGTAGAATTTGACACATTTTCATATATTTTAAAGAGTTTTTCAGAAAAGTTGAAGAAGGTTTAAGAAGGATTGCGCGTCTTTCATTTTCAATTTCAATAGCTCACTTGCCTCCTGGAATAATGGCATGAGTGTGCCCATTCGGAAAATATATACTTTTACAGGGGTTTTCTTAAAGATTTCACATATATTTAAGGCCGAAGACCCGAACCCATGTCTATTTTTAACCGCACATCATTTAGGTGTGGAATGCACCCTAGGTGAGCCCCTAGTGGCCCGATCGTGTCGTATGAGGTCTTATTTTAAAGCTGTCGTGGAGGAGCATCCGACTGGACGTCCCTGCGATGTCTGACCGTATTATAGAAAGTAGGCATTTTGGAGGTGCGTGGGTGCGTGTTTGGGGTAGAGATGGACCACTATTGGTCCAAATGGGTCGTGGGAGGTGTCAAAGTGAAGCTTTTGTGGGGTAGAGTCATGACGTATTTCTTTTATTGCAAGTCGCGTCAATCTGCGCATGCGCAGTTGGGTGTGGTGAGTAAAGTGGTCATTTTTGGCGTTCTTGGGGGTGTGTTTGGGGTAGAGATGGACCACTATTGGTCCGAATGTATCATGGGAGGTGTCATTTTGTAGCTCTCGGGGTGTAGATCCCGATCCGAAGACGTCACTGTGACGTCATCAACGCGGCCATCTTAGATTTTTTACATTTTCTGGTAGAGCTTGACCCAAGGGTATAGTGTAATAAGTTTCAGCTCCCTAGCTCAAGGGGTAAGAAAAATAATTAGGGGGGGCCATTTCGGCCCCCCCAGGCCTGGACAGGTCCCAAAAAGCCCAGGGCAGATAGGGTTAAGGCGTAACGACGGGCGTTGACGGGCGTCACTGCATTTCCAATGAATTAGCGACAATTCCATGAAAATCAGAGCGTTTGGGCTAATTCACCAGGGCGTTGAAGCGTTGAGGTTGGCGGGCGTTGCCACAAGATGCCACTTTACACGACGCATTCAGACCCAGGATGGTCCATTTCTATCCCAAACATCTTCCTTCGCACCTCCAAAATGTCCACTTTGGCTACTACTCCTAAACGACCTCAGTCACTCCCTCCCTCCCTCACTCACTCACTTACTCACCATCATTAGTGCGTCCATGCGTTAAGACGGGCATTGGGCACGCCTCACGGGCGTTGAGCATGCCTCGCTCACTCACTCACTCCCCAAGAGTACATGTATATGGACAAGGAACACGTACATTGGCAGAGTATATGTACATGGGCAGATTACATGTACAGGCACATAGTACATGTATAGGCACATAATACATGTACAGGGATATGCAAAGAATATATGGACATGCTCCGAGTATATGTATATGGACATGCACAAAGTATATGTACATTTAGTTTCGCTACTACTCGTACTGATGACGTCACAGATGACGTCACAGATGCTGTGGACATCCTTTAAATCGGGATCTACACCCCGAGAGCTACAAAATGGCACATCCCACGACACATTCGGTCCAATAGTGGTCAATCTCTACCCCAAACACACCCCCACGCATCCCCAAAATGACCACTTTACTTACTACACCCAACTGCACATGCGCAGATTGACGCGACTTGCAATAAAAAAAACACGCTATTCTACCCCTCAAAAAAAACAACAGAGGGATAAAATTATTCGTACCAAAGCTCAGCGGATTGAAGAAGGTGAAAAAACAATTAAATATTCTCTGAGCTTGGAAATATAAATTATGCGAATAAACTCATCTCAAAATTGGCGCTTGATAAAGAAGAAAATGTATATGACATGCCAGACATTTTATCCCTTTCAGGCCGGGGGGGGGGGGCAAGAACTTCCAAATTTGAATAGTGATGACTTCTTGAAAAACTTAAAATTCGAAAGACTAAATAATGCAGAAACTAGAAACTGATGTTTGCACATGCTGAATTGTCCAGTGCCCTAAGAAATATGAACAAGCGTTCAGAGAACCCCAACATCTCGCCTGGCGGGGTCATCCGCCGAAGCTGCAGCAGTATTGAAAGCATACATGTAGAGCAAACTACATGCTCCAGTGCCCAAATGGGCTTACGTTTGGAATAGATGATGTGGTACACACAATAATGTCTGGAATAGATTATCTGGTACAGACAATAACAGTCCCATGTAGGATTACTGCCAGATAGGTCAATCCCGTGTAGGATGGATGGGTCCGTGCCGTGTGATTACTTCTGCATAGGGCAGTCCAGTGTGAGATTACTGCTGGATAGTTCAATCCCATTTGAGGTTACTGCTGGATAGGCCAGTCTTGTGCATGATTACTGCTGGATGGGCCAGTCCCGTGTGTCATTACTGCTGGATAGGCCAGTCCCATGTGAGATTACTGCTGGCTAGTCCAGTCTCAAGTGGGCTTACTGCTGGATAGGCAAGTTCCGTCTGGGATTACTGTTGGATAGGCGAATTTCTTATGGGATTACTGCTGGATAGGTCAGTCCCTTGCGGGATTACTGCTGCATAGGCAGTCCAGTGTGAGATTACTGTTGCATACGGAAATCCCGTGCGGGATTACTGCTGGGGAAGTCAGTCCCGTGTGGAGTTACTGCTGGATAGGCTAACCCTGTGTGGGATTACAGCAGGATAGGTCAGCCCCATGTAGGATTATGGCTGGATAGCTCAGTGCCGTGTTGGATTACTGCTGCATATTGCAGTCCAGTGCGAGATTACTTCTGGATAGGTCAGTCCCGTGTGAGATTACTGCTGAATAAGCCAGTCTCGTGTGGGATTACTGCTGTATAGGCCAGTCCCAAGTGGGATTACTGTTGGATAGGCCAGTCCGGTCTGGGATTACTGCTGGATAGTTGAGTCCCATATTGGATTACTGCTGGATAAGTCAGTCCCTTGTGGCAATACTGCTGGATTGGCCAGTGCCATTTGGGATTACTGCTGGATAGGTCACTCCAGTGTGGGATTACTGCTGGATAGGTCGGACCTAGGAAAACATGAAACATGTCCACCAAGTTTTATAATCATCCCACGAAAGATTCAGTAAACTTTCCATGTACAGATCTACATGTAAATTTTTTGCCCGACACAAACCTTATCAACGGAAACGTACAAAGTCTAAACGTGAAAACAAAAACGACCAATACATCTTTTGAATGTTACCTATAAATTGGCATCTGCTTGTATAGCAAATAGGTTAAAAGACAATCTAAAAGACACCACCACCACCACCGGGCGTTGACATCCCCGAGCTCGGAGCTCTTGCATATAAACACGACAAGCTTCATTATACGCCTGGTGTCCATGGAGACGAGAGCCATGGTTTACGCATGTGACTTGTGTTGGAAGTCATTTTCCACGCCATTTAATCTACGTAGACATTTGGTTTCCATACATAATAATCGTATACAGCGAAGCCATATTTCACGGAACGGAGTCCCGATAACGCGCAAATTCAAAGTACACGCGAAGAACGATCAACACCTACGTCACACACGAGAGTATTAGAGCATCCCTATACGATGACGGTGAGCGGCCCTACGGGGTGTGGAAAGACGTCCTGGGTGATGAAGTCCTTAGAGGAAGGGCTCATCCGTTATACACGCGTTGTATGGTGTTATAGCCAGTGGCAGCCCGCCTACGAAACTACGCGATTACAGAATGTGAGTTTCGTCCAAGGAATTCCTCACGACATAGACGAACCGTATTACTTTGACCCCGAGCAGACCAACGTGGTAGTGCTCGATGATCTGATGAGTGCGACCAAGGACAATTCGAAAATCGCCGACCTATTCACCAAAGGGTCTCATCATCGCAATCTGTCCGTCATCTATTTGACTCAGAATCTCTTTCCTCAAGGGAAGGCGTCCAGAGATATTGCCTTGAACTGCCAATACTTTGTGTTGTTCTCCAACCCCATCGACAGAGCACAAATCCGTGTGTTTGGTAGTCGAATTTATCCTCAGAACATCGACCATTTCATGCAGGCGTTTCAAGGAGCGACAAGTCGTCCGTACGGCTACCTGTTCGTAGATTTAAAAGCCCATACCCCCGAAGATCGCCGGCTGACGACCCACCTGTTACCCGGTGAGGCATCACCGCAACGTCATATACCTCTACACCATCCACCGAGTCCACATCTGGCAGAGCAGCAGCAGCAACCCGCTCCCGTACAGCGTGTCCCCTTCATACCATTAGTCTCCGAATATCACCCAACCGTGAAGGACCAACCCAAATCCGAACAAAGGAACATAATGTGAACTTGAGGCTATGGAAGGATTCGCTCAAAGAAAGTATGGACGCCGAGCTGGGCGAGATGTTGGAGGCCACAGGAAACCAGTTTCACCGCGAAGGGTATTCGAAAGAGGAAGGCGCAATGTTAGCCCATAATACTTTGGCACCCAGACTACGACGGGCTTTACGTCAGCAGTATGCCCACCTCCTGACCCATATAAAATTGCTGGACAAGGACCCAGTCCATATGGAAATCGAAAGAACAGCGATCGATGTTGAAAACCTCGGGCATGAACTGGAAAGCGGCGTATGTCACAGCAATAGCACAAAAGAAACATTTGTTCGAACGCATCATTAAGATCAAAAGCGTCTCACTATAAATAGACCACACGGCACCAGTCCCCTCATTTCACCCTGAGCTCTGCAGAGTCCAACTTGTTTGAACCCGACAACGAGGATATTCTAGCCGAAGCGTTGCGTCAAACCAATGTCGATACTATTATTGATACCGCGCAAGGTGAATCCACCGTTCAGCACCAACGCATGCCTTCTCATCTTACCACGCTCATAGATGACATCCAATGGGTGACACGGGTATGTCTTCTGCTGCATAAGAAACAGATAATACCCAATAAGGATACCAACACAACTACCCGTGCCCAGAATCTGCTGACCCTGCATGAGGCATTTCAAACCTTTATGGAGACCCGTCAACTTCGTCAACCTCCAACATCAACGTTCAGTGATGATGGACAATGCATAATGCGTTGAGATAAGTACTGAGACGGGTGGTAAGACGGACGTTATGGCGTTGTGACGGGCGTTGGCGAACGTCACTGCATTTCGATGTATTAGTGTCTAGGAAAATGAGAGCATTTGACCTAATTCACCAGGGCGTTGAAGCGTTAAGCTAAGCGTTGACGGGCATCTATAAAGGGAAGTGTATTGTTAAAACACGCATAGTCGACGTCCAACCGTCAACACGGCTTATACTTGCTCTGAGTGCGAACGCACGTTCACCAGACATTACGATATGATGCGACACCAGGAAAATATACATGGGATTGAAGACTCCGAGGAGTCCGTTGAGGCGGATTCTGATACAGAGACTACTGAGAGTGTATCGACTGATACCGAAACAGAGATTGCTGACAGTCTGTCTACTGATACGGAGAGCTTGACCTCAGATAGTCAGCCTACATCCCAGGAAAGTGAGGCAGAACCTACCTTCTGGGATCGTATTGTGACAACAGCTATCAATACTCACGCTGCAGCGATCGAGGACGCCGGACAGGATAACTTACAACAGGCGTACACCCAAATGCGCACCTGCATCAGGAAAACAGCCATGGCGATCTATGAACAGTATACCTTACTACCGCTTGAAATGAAAGGCGACCCCACGCGCAGGTCCATCATGAAGACCAAGCGTCACTTGGAAGAGGCCCTGGAAAATGCGATGAGAATACGCAAACAACTGTTTCAGGACATGCTGCCAGAAGAATATCCAGGCCTGCCCGAGGAGGTCTAGAACAGAACAAAAGGATGGAACTTTCTGAAACGGCCACTTCTGAATACAGCCGAGAATACATCTAACGGGCCAGAACGAATATGACAGCACCAAAGGACGGCCTCTGATTGGACAAGAGCAGGCGAGAATACATCTAACGAGCAAGAACGAATATGACAGCGCCAAATGGCGACCTCTGATCGGACAAGAGTCTTCTTGAATTGTAAACCTACCCAACGCGGCTCCCCCAGCGCGGGTATGTTATTCTGGAGGGGAAAATAAACTATATGAAAAAACTTGTTGTTGCTGTTGTTCTCTCATCCTTGTTGTTGTTGTTGTTCTCTCATCTGTCTACATCATGGCGTCAATGTGTTATGCTAGGGCTTAACGACGAACTTTGACGAACGTCAGTGCATTTTCAATGAATTAGTGTCTAGAAAAAATCACAGCTTTTGGGTTAATTCACCAGGGCATTGAAGCGTTGAGCTTGGCGTTAAGACGGGCGTTGAGGCGCAACGATGGGGGTTGACGGGCGTCACTGCATTTCGAAGAATTAGTGACAATCCATGGAATATGTATGGGATATCTTCTGAGCTATTTCACCAGGGCGTTGAAGCGTTAAGCTTGGCGTTGGCGGGTGTTGCTACAAGATGACACCTCACACGACGCATTCGGACCGCGGATGGTCCATCCGGATGTTCTAGTACATGCATTCCATACATCTAAGGTCTAATCCTCTGCGTGCGAATTGCGCCGCAAGGTCAATAGGGCTCGAAACGCGCTTTTATACTACTAAATGTGAGTCAATATACTGATCGTGTTGACCTACATATGCGAAGGTAATAATGCGTGTATGTGTATCTCTGTAAACAATGTGGTACGCCGTTTGTACCCACTCTGAGAATTGGACAAAAGTGATTTCCATGCAAACATGACAGATGTCCTGAATCATCAGGAGATTTTAACTAGATGACTAATGGCTTCCATGAGCAACGGCTTCTCTGTCAAATTCAATTAACAAGCTCAATCGCGGGTAGACAATGTGCATGTTTGACATCAAAGATATTGGTAGTCTTTAACACTGAAAGTATCAATGCATACACCTGCACTGGTGAAATCAAACCCTCTATGCATTAACCTAGGCCAACACACTCACCCGTCTAGGATATGCGAGATAAAACAACGTTAAAACAATCTTCCATATCCAATGCCTTATGCTTAAGAATAAAACGGAGCAATCTGTGGTTGGAATATAACTTCGGAGAATCTGATTGTGATCTTATTTCAACGATTTGAGGTCAGGGTCACCCTTTAAGGTCACCCTAAAGGTCATTTTGGAGACAAATTCGCCATTATCAGTGGTTTGGGGGCAAGATATATAAACTGCCTCATTCTATTGGTTTCCAGGGTTGAGTAACCCGAATCTGGCCTTGTTTTGGCGATTCGGGGCAATATTTCATTTGAGAGTCGCGATAGAGTAAGGCTGTGGAAGAGATATAGTGTCAAGGATTTGACGGATCGAGATCGGAACAAAGGGTATGGACTGGAATGTCACAATATTGTTTTCCAGTATCGAAGTCCACCAAGAGTTCCGATAGACCGAGGGTCTCCAAAGACCGGACATCGCTGTCCATCGTGCGAACATAGGCTGTTGTATGACCCTCCTCCGTGGCATGTGCTAGATGCAGGAGGACCCTAGTGTCCGCCTCGGAATGGTTGCACGGTTGAAGTATGGTGAGGTCACAATGCCTATTGAAGAACACGGACTCAAACCGGGTACACAGAAGGAGCTTTCCGCTCATGTCAGTCTTGGAGATCTGTGTGCTGATGAATGAGAACGGCTCCTTTTTGTTAACATTTTTTAAGAAGCCGCTGATCCATTCATACTTCGGGATTTTAGGGGTTCAGGAAAAAGTATTGTGGCATTCCAGTCCAAACCATCTGTTCCGATCTTGGTCCGTCAAAGTCTATGGCACTACCTCTCTTTCACAGCTCAACGGGGTGCAAGGCGACTTCACAGTTTCTTAGATGTGGCAAAAAGACCGCCTGGGCAGCCTGTACAAGCATATCGGACCCCACCGACACACTAGTGGCTCTCTCGCATGATTCTGACACTCTCGAGTCCGTGCATATGGAGCTTATAGAACGCTTCATCGTACTAATGTACAGCAAGGGATGTGGTGCAGCCGGTGTCAATGAGGCCAAGCATCACCTCTTCATCACTGCAACCAGATCGCTGGAAAACATCCCACCTCCCAAACCGCGCTTTTGCAGCATGTGAAGCGAGCGCTGCTGCAAGCGAGTTTCTACTGGAGTCGCTTCACTCCAGCAGGAAATCCCTGACTTCAGTGAGTGGAGCTGGCACAAAGATTGCACCAGTACGTGGCAACCGCTATGGACCACTCTCAGCGACACATCTATGGCATATGCCATTCTCATGCACTGCGGCTGACTCAAGGCATGCACGGCAAGGTGCAAATGCAACTGTGCCGATGTCCGATATATGACCCTCTGCAAATGCGAAGGCGGGTGCGTTAATAACGAAGGCGGTGATGACAAGTATTATTTATTGCTGGCATCATAGAGCGCAAGCCAGAAGGCATAGGTAGTAAAAGTAACCATTGGTATACTGTTGCTTAAGCGGTCTTTGTTTTGTATTTTGAACATTTAAATGCACGTAGCGGCATCGTTATAGCATTTTGTCAGCAGATGTCATCTCCGAAGTATTTTAGTAACATTTGTTCCTGAATAATCTCGTTTCGATTGTTTTTAGTAGCAACTGTTGATCTTTGACCTCTAATTCTCAAATGAGGTGACCATGACCTCAAATCGTCAAAATAAGGTCAGAATCTAATTCTCCGATGCCACAAAGCCCTATGGTATTATTTGTGATTCTAGCCCTTTTGGTGTTTCCTATAATTGACCTCCGGTTGATCTCTGTTTCGGGTGACCTCTGTCGTGAACCTCACATGCAATATTGCCTCAAATTGTCAAAATATGGCCAGATTCGGGTTACTCAACTCCGAAAATCGATAAAATGAGTTATTTTGTATATCTCGACTAAAAACCACTAAAAATGATGAATTTGACCCCAAAATGACCTTTAGGGTGACCTTGACCCCAAATCGTTGAAATAAGATGAGAATCAGATTCCCCGACACCGATAACCACTAAAAAGTTGTATTATTCATGATTCTAGCCATTTTGTTGTTTTAAATACGATTGACCTCTAACCCGAGTGGCGGCCATAATGAATTTCGCCAATATGGCGGCCCCAGGGGCCGACTACCTTGGCGCCCGTCAAAAATCGAAAAGGTATTGTATGGGCGACATATGGGCCAAATTTGGTGCTATTGGAAGAATCTGAACCAAACAGTCCCTTTTATGCCCTAACATCCCGGACTAGGAGTCCACGTGGCCTGAACAGCACACTGCTGACCGTTGAGACAGAGCTAGAGGTGTGGTATAATGGAGACCCGCTTTACCGATGGAAATATCTGTAAATTCCGAAAAGGTATATATGGAATGAGACCGCATGAAAAAGCTTGGGACTTCAGCTTCACGGAGATACCCATATTTTAGGATAAGAACGCATCGTGATCAAGGATTGATGTCACCTAAAAAAACACTATGCGCAAAACTGGTGGCCAAAGGAAATTTCCCCGGCATGGTGTTTACGGATATAATATACCAGGAAACTGACTAAACTCTTATCAGGTAAGTTTCACTACTATACACTAATGTGCTAATGAAAATAGTATCTTGAAATAGTCCGAAGCTCCAATTTTGTATACTTTCAAACTCATGCAGACGGACCATTCAAATGTCAATGCATTGACAACATGGTGATAGCTCCGCATGAAATATAAAAGAAAAATTCATACTATTGCATTCACACGTTTACTACACGAATCGTAATAGGTCTCAATGTATCTACTCCGAGCTCGACGGCAGTTTTTACACACACACACACACACGCACACACACACACACTCACACACAGGCGTTCGTTCGTATATCACTTTAAAAAAATTCTTACACAGCCCAAAAGATTGTCATTTGAAGATAATTTTCTAGCGGGAATTGGTGTAATATATTGTTCTTCTGTAATAAATCTCCGGCATAGCTGTAAATAGATAACGTGGTGTAAAATTAGAGAGAACAGTTCAACACACCTCAAAAATGAAACCTGGTATACCCTTCAGCTTGAGGGGTAGCGAGTTCGACTCTCGCATTCATTCATTGTGTGTCATACTGAACTATAGATTGTAATTTCTGCTAATTGGCCGCTAGATGGCGCAGCGGTATACTACTGCACGCTTGGCTGAACACAGGTGCCAGTCGTCTTTTGACTGCCGCTTAAACGGTGTACGACCGACAGTGTATTGAGCCCGACTCAAGATTACACAGCATGGGGTCAACTGGGGTCTCCAGCTTACTCGTTAATTGTACAATCAACTCCCAATGTATCATCTTTAAATATGTTTAACTCTGGTAGAATATCTGATCTTATAGACAAGCCTGCTACACACACACAAAAGGCATACGTTGGAGCAGATATTGGACATTGACTTTAAGCAATAAAACTTAGATGAAAGAATATAACAAATTATGCACTTCAAAACCGATGAAAATGAAAAATAAAATTGGTTGAAGAGAAATGTAACACTTTGTTGTATTATACATGTATTTTTACAGATTATGGCATTTCGACCTACCAGTTATAGTACAACGCTTGTGAAAATATGCAAGAAAAGTTTGTATAGATACCGTGTGAATTTCACTGAATAACATTTCCCTGTTCCAGTTTCAATATTACGCCAACAAACATAAACCACAGCATTCTAATCAAGGAAGAGGATACTCATATAAAGTCATTTACAGTCTACGTTTTCAGGGTGGGATGAAGATGTAAAGAAGCTGTTGGATATTGTTTTTGATGTTGATCACATAATCATATTATGAAAATCAACCTTCCTGTCTGTAACGTTTTCGAAGCCGCAATAATGACAAGAACCCAAGCTACATAATAATAGAAGGTTCAAGAGTTAAAAAACCAAGCTTTCGATTCTATTGTTCGACTTCCTCCTTAACATGTCCTTTGCAAACATAAAGTTTTTGAGTAAAACAAACCTCTCTGACTTTCTGAGTAAAACAAAACTCTAATGATTATATATTCTAAAGGCAAACGTTAAGACGGAAATGTGACAATACTTTAGGTACTTTTTTACAATCTTCTATTTTGCATTGAAGTGATTTAATTATATAATGATTGGTCAGAAACGACTTCGCCTCGTGCAATACACAGTTGTGATCCATGCTTAATCCGCCCAGCAGGTATCGTCACCTGTCACCAGGTCTCTGCGTTAATTGCCACCGACCGGCCCCCACTTAATCACCCTAGCTGAACCCCTTTTAGTGTCTTTCTCTAAAAATGTGCAAATTTTAAATTGAAATGGAAGCAAGAAGATATTTAATAATTAGACCAAATAAAGAACCATGAGATAGAACAGAATATGGTTTGTATAACGCCATGCTGGCAAATATCGTTGGCTGAACGGTTTGTTACCTATAAGCTTTTAAAAGTGAGCTACTTTCGGCTTTTTCGTGAAAACCTGTGTTAAGGTATAGGTTGAAAATGCAAATTGAACCCTCATTTTTAAATCAAATTGGAAGCAAGTAAAACATTTACCATGGGAAAATAAAATAGCACATCGTATGGATATACTATTCGAAATTAACTTAATATGCTGGCAAATGTTGTCACCCGAACAGAAATGCTTGATTTTCAGCTTCGAAAAGCATGGTCCTATCTAATCTAGGTTAAATTTCGCAGGCCTTGTTGAGCGGTGGAGTCGATCTGCGCCTGACAGAGTTGTCTTCCCTTACCAATGAAAGTTGGACATGGTTGGACATGTTGTCTAGGTTAGATTGAATGTTTATGAGCGCAACATTGTCGTCAAAACATTACAGTCGACAACTGAGCAAAACAGCTGGGCGAATGTCGGACTAAAAGTACAGCTAAGCTTATAGCCTGTACATGTATAGGTTTTTTCAATGAATATCCGGCTTTCATTGAATTAACAACTACTGATAAGTTCATTTTCATAATGTCATGCCGTGATAGTCCAACAATAATTAATACAGTGTGTTCAACCCTCCTGAAATGGTACCGAAATGATAGCGAGTGACTGTTCTCTACCAAAGCTATATTCGCCTTCACATGTATATATATATATAGATAACATATGCTTCTGTTTTGCATTTCGGTATTTTCCTGTTCTACTGATTTTATTTACTCTTGTACTCTGCCATATGTGGTGTTCGTACAATAAAATCTTGAATCTTGAATCATAAACTACAACATTTTCGAGATGTCTTCTCACATTTTATGAAAGTACAACAAATGTTGGGTTTTTTGTAGAATATAGATTCGCGTTAATTTCTACTTCGTCAAGAAAATTTTTCCATCTCGATAATGGGTAGATCTGAGCGTTGGCTGGCTGCCAACATCCGGGTTCTGTTGGCACAGCGCCAAGTCTTTCCACTATAAAACCTCAACATGCTAGCATGTAACACAATACCTCAAGATGGCTGACCCACGACATCAATGTCCTGTAGATGGAGAGACCCCAAGATTTATCGTGCCTGTGATTCGGCCGGAAGCTGAAGATCGACAGGTTTTTGGTCCACGATAGGATGAGGAAGACAGTGACGGAGATGAAATTGAAGAACTGACAGGACCCTCCCCCTCAATTTTGGAAACGGCGGCCGGCTGGTTGACTGCTAATAGACCCCCTCCATTGTCAACTTCGCTTCGCCCAGCAACTCCTGAACCAGCGACGACAAGAATGACCCGGTTGAGGGAACAATTAGAGAAGGGCAAAATTAATCGACAAACCCAAGAAAACAGGATTCAAGAATTAGAGCGGGAAAAAGCTGCACTTCGCCGGGAACTGGACGCTGAACTCAACACACACCATATGAATTTATGATATTTTTATTTTAACACAGAAGAATGAACAATTTTTTCCATACTCGGTAATATCGATCTGATAATTCCTGCAGGAATTTACTTTCACGCCGGGCGATTATAAATATGTAATTGATTTACGGTAGCGTGGTAGAAGAGCAACAAAGTATACAATAGTGACTCGGCTATATCAAAAACATAAACAAACACAGTCTCACACGATAATAATTCTTTCTAAGTATGTATAATAGTTCAAATTTGCAAATATTTATCGAACAAGCGTTTTTGAAAATATCCTTTCTGCTTATCTGCGCTATGTTGTACAAGGAAAGCGTCCAAGGACTACTAAACCGTGGAAGCGTTTCTCGCTCATCACCGCGTCACGCGCAGGCGTACAGCCGGGCCGGGCCGGGCCGGGGAACACCCCCACCCCCACTGGGTTTGGGAAACCCCGCTCCAAGGTCACGCCAGATGGATTCACACCGGAAGTGACGTCACACATGACGTCATCCGGATGTTGAAAAGATCCCCGATGTTGAAGGTCAGTACATCCCAGGGTTCATACATGCATTCCATGCATTTTTCCCGTAGGACTACTTTCTGTCCGCGGAGGCAGACCGCATCAGCGCCAGACCGCATCACCGCGGAGGAATACATCTCCTTTTTCACAAAATTCAAGATGGCGGCCAAACGCTGGCAGAGGTTTGCCGGAACTTTATTGAACTTGACCTTGTCGCGTTGCATCATGGGATAGAGTGCACTGAGAGGTCAAAGGTCAATATGACCTTTTTTCAGTAGACCCTAATACTAAGCTTTTATATCAGTTGTGTACGCCGAGTTTATGTGCCCAAATTTATCTATCGTTTGTCCTTGTCGTGATATCCTGGCATGTCCCCCTAGTCTGCACAACATAATCCGAACAGTGATTAACAAGGCTAGTCCGACCAACATAATACAACCAATCACGATTAATGCCCACTCATACGTTCCTGTGATATCTGTAATCCATGCTGAAAGTACAATTGTATATTTATTACTTTACTATGTATATATTACTCATTGCATGAGCAAAATGCAAACATACAGCATCAAACTCTAAAAAAATGTGTTTCGTCTTAAAATATAACTAGATGTCATATTCAACATTCATCAGTCGACACTCATTTCATAGAATCGATAGTCTTTGTGTAAAGCACATGTTGGTTTTATAGGAACAATACTACACCGTGAGACCGTACCACGGTCGCTGAAAGTGTGTCCCATAAAGCATTGAAAAATTCTTTCGCGTGGCCCCTTCCGGTTCCATTGGAACATATCCTATTCTTTATAAAACGTCAGTCATGAGTCATTTGCATGGCCAGCGTCATGAAGTCAATTATTACAATTATTACAATTAATTAATTAATTAATTAATTAATTATCTCCAATTATTACACGTGATTATAGAATATGCAGATCATGTCATACTGGTGCGGTAAAGGATGAAATGCATTTCATTCTCCACTGTTCCCATTATTCTGTTCTAAGAGCCGAATTATTTTGTGAGCTCGTTGATATCTATTCCGATTTTTCTACTCTACCACCAGTCGATAAGTTTAATGTTATAATGAGAAACAGTTATTCTCCACTTTGTGAAACTATCTGTGCATATATCTGTAAGTTTTTTCGAGCCCGTTCTGAAGCAGTTCAACGGGATATGTCTTAATTCTGTTTCGTTGGTAACTCGTGTACCGGTACATGAAAAGTTCACAAAAATATGATAATAGTAGTATTTTATTATATATACTGATCGTAGCACAGTAGAACAATATTAGATGATGTGGCAATACGTGTATTGTATATATACATAGGATTATACCATTGTTCTCTTCTTTATTATTATTTTCTGATGATGTTGCAATATGTATTACTCGGCCTGTAATAGGTGTATTGCAAATAAATTCGAATTCAAATAAGGTCATGACGTCAGAAAAGAAAATCTCACAAGAATGCATAAAGAGTACGTCATCTCGCAGACGCGCTCGTAACATCCATGACTTCGGGACATCGGCATGATCTCCACAGAGACACCCTCGTTATGTTCTGAATTCTAGCCAATAACCGATCGTATGGCTGAGCCCGGTCCCAGAGCCTAGCTGGGAGGACAGGACCGGATAGCTCTGGTCTCTCTGATTGTTGCTTAACCCTACCAGGCCTGGAGGAGGCCATTAGATCCCCCGTAGCCTACCGAACTTTCTACCCATGATCTCCGAAACGACAAAAAACTTGAGGGCTGGCACTCTGTAACTTTGTAGCTTATCATATTGGGGTCATTTTGAGCCTACTTCCATCACCCGCCGAGCCCTACCAAACTTTCTCTCCTACCTCCGGAACGTACAAAAACTTGAGAGCTGGCACTCCGAAACTTTGTAGCTTATCATACTGAGGTCATTTTGAGCTTGTTTTCATCACCCGCCGAACAGAGGATCATGGGTAAATTCAAATGGCGGCGACGTGGAATACCAGAAAATTCATGTTTTCGTCATTTTGCTTCCAATTTTTTCATGCGGGAAAAATTGGGGGAAGACTATTTCATTTCACATCAAACAATTATTCACTAATTTATCATGCGGTTCATGAAGAAATGAGACATGATATAAATAAAACAAAATAAATAAATAAAATACACCAAAAAATAACTTTTTTGAAAATCGTCCCTGTGATCACATCGGCTATCTTAGATTTTTTCAGTTTCCGATAGAGCTTATCCAAGAGTATAGTGTGGTAAATTTCAGCCGCCTAGCTCAAGGGATAAATTGAAAATATTTAGACCTGGACAGGTCCCAAAATACCAGGTCAGATATAAGGTTTAATCAGAAATTCATGATGGTTCATTGGCCTGTAGCAATTAATCTTACACTAACTTATTTGCTGTCACATCGAAGAACGGAAAACAGAAAGACTTTCGGTCACATTTGTTAGTTCATCAACAGAATTTCTCTCGTTTCATAAATGCAAAACTGTTCCTTCGAAGAAAGAAGCTTTTAAAACTTACCCGTTAATGGAGGAGCAAGAACATACGCAACTCCCTGAAATGTGGTTTGTAGGCCAAAAGCTGTTGGAAAATACTTGGGGTCAACCAACTGTGCTGGAATAGAGACATGTGTAGCTATAACAACTCCAAGAGATAGGCCGCTGATTATAGATACAATCAGAAGAAAGTTAAATGTCTCTAACCAAGGGTATAACAGTAATGTACCGGTAAGTACCACAGCTGAACCTATATGTAAGTCCAATGGCAATACATTCCCTTTAACCTGCACCAGAATGGAGAGAAGGCGGCCGCCAATGTTCCCGACGTTGTAATAAACAAGCATTTGGATTCCAGTTTGTCTCGAATATCCTTTGGATATCATAAAATCCACCATAATTATGTACATTAAACCCGGACCAAATCCAAACAGTAATCTGCCAGTTACATAAATCATATACCGTGTTGATTTGAAGACTTCGAAATCTAAGAGAGATTTTAGTACTTCCTTTGGTGATTGCTGACTTGTTCGCTTGGTCGAAGTCTGTAATGGTTTCATGAAACTTCCAAGCACGCACAAATTCAACATCAATCCTGCCGTAAAAAGCAATGCTCCTCGCCAGTTGTAAATCTCATTCAGTAGTTCAAACAGAAGCGGATGTAAAGCTGTGCCTGTAGCTAGACCCATCATAATAACAGAGAGAGCCGCCGCCCGGCCCTTCTGGAAATACTGGCTGACACAGGTTGTTGCAGAGTTAAAAAGAAGACCGGCAGCAAATCCTGTAACAAAGGAAGCAAAACACTACAGAATAAACCCCATTTTTTGTTTAAGCTGATTAAAATGGAAACATATTTATCAAAAGTCCATCAAACTAAAGTATTTCTGATTATACGTTAACCCTGTTTCGCCTGTTTTGGGACCTGTCCAGGCCTGGTGGGGACCGAAATCCCCCCCCCCCCCCGAACTATTTTTCTTACCCCTTGAGCTAGGGGATGGTGGGAGGGTTGAAACTTACCACACTTTAACCTTTGGTCAAGCTCTACCAGAAAATGTAAAAAAATCCAAGATGGCCGCTTTAATGACGTCACAGTGATGTCATTTTCCAAAACGACATTTTTTGGATGATTTTTCGGTTACATTTTCCGAATTTTTTATTTATGCAATTTCTCCGCAAAAACTGCGTTATAAATTAGTCAATATTATTGTGATGTGATGTAGTTTTTGCCCACTTTTCACCGCAGAAAAGCAGAAATTTTGAAGAAATATGACGAAAACATCACTTTTCTAGTACCCCACGTGGCCGCCATCTTGAATTAACCTATGATCCTCTGCTCGGGGTGTTATGCAAACAGGCCCAAAATAACCCGAATATGATAAAAATTAAAGTCACGGAGTTTCAGCTCTCCATTTTTGTCGTTCCGGAGATAGCCCCCACCTCAGGCCTGGTGGAGTTAATCGGCTTTTGGAGAAACAGAGAGTAGTGACGTGCGCTACACTAAAATTGTCCCCGGGAATGTGTCAGAAAATGATCTTGCCATATTCGAATTGATGTAAGATCGTATTATCTTATCAGATTCAATTATCTTTCCATATTCGAATCGATATTGGACTATCAGTGCAATACAATGGCAAAACAAAGCCTTC